>OX101787.1:27053289-27115789 GCA_944452715.1 Ophion slaviceki
GCGTATATCTCGGTTAATTTTGAAGATTTTTTCATAAAAAATGGTATAAAAGTAGATGAATATATACTTCATAAAATGGTTATAAACACGATCCTTCCATAATTAGGTATGTCTATGAATAAAAAAATCTCAATTATAGACGACAAAAAACCCGTTACGTAACGGAATCGAGAGGTTGGGGGGGGGGGGTCCGGTCGTGCATTACGGTCCTAGGACGTGGGAGGAGGGGGGGGGGGACAAATATTGGGGAATTGGGCGTTACGTCATTGGTGTACGCCCCCCTGGCGCGGAGATTTTGCAAACAAGAAAAAATGATTTTCCATGATTTTTCAACTCTTCGGAACAAAATTTTGGTGTATTTTTGCGTCAAGCAGTATACCAGAAAAAAGTTAAGCAGTCTGGAACAGAAAAACGAACTTCCATTTTGAGTTCAGTAGAATGACGATAATCTAGAGATTTTCGAATATGAAACACTTGCGATAAAACTTTTTTTCGATGGAATTCAATTTTGTTTGTCCACTTTTACATGCACCTTTAATCATTTTTTTCTCGATGACGAACTGCACACAAATAGTTTTTCAGGAGTATTTTTTATTCGGAATTTAATTGTTTTCATTCTACTGTAGGCAAAATGGAATTTTGATTTTTTTTCCATAATGCTCAATTTTTTTCTGGCAAATACTGCTCGTTGGAAAAATGCGTTATATTTTTTTCGAAGAGGACTTAAAAAACCAGGGAAAATCGTGTATCTCTTAGTCGCTAAATCTCCGTGCAAAAACCTTAAAAAGCACATGGTCACCTTATATTTGTCACCCTGTACATATATATATATATATATATGGAAACATATATATATATCCATATATATATATGGAAAAGGTGATTTCCAGAGCATTCGACTCCGAGCTACGTCCTCATACTAGTCTATTGCCCCTATACTCGACATTACGTAAACCCCAATGTTAATAAAATAACTTTTGGAAAAATTTGACAATTTTGATATAAAATGCTGATAGCCAAAATTAAATAGATATAATCCAAAGTAATTTGTCCCCCCATCAGAGATGGGCATACTCGAATACTTTTAGTATTCGAGTAGGAAAATAATACCGAATACATGTCAGATGGATGTTCATTTTTTTTCGATAATGAAACCACCTCGATTCAGTATTCGTTCTGAGAATAAATAAAATAATGAATCCTACTGGATTCATCATTCATTTTCGGAACGAATTTTGAATAAGCTTCTTCATTATTCATGAATTTAAAAAAATCGAATATGCCCAACCCTGCGCCACACACATATATATATACTTGTATATATTTTTATTTATATTCATTGAAACAAAACATATTAAAGTTTTCTGCCGTTTTGAGCACTCCTTTGCAAACGTTTTTCCATTTTTTTTCCGACCCCAGAATAACGATTGATAACGTCGTAGTGACGTGCAGTAATATAACCTCAAAAAACCGGCTGGTTGCAACGGTGAATGTCACTGTACACGGGGAAACTCCAATTAGCGCCAGTAATTCTCGTTAACGCGATAATTATTGGCATTTTCACTTCGCTAAAGTGCAAATCGATCGTGAGAGAGAAATCAAACGAGGAAACGCGACACTCGTTTCCGTCCACCTCTTGGTTATCTTTTGTGACTCCAAAAAACAGGCGGATTTTTTTAATTTCAGAATAATTTGAACCGTTGTAACCTGGAGAATTTTTGGAATATTATAAAAAATTTGTTGCAAATGAAAATTAAGAGTCTAGGCTGTAAAATTTCCCAATAAGAAAAGAGTTTTTTTTTTATTGAAGCTCATTCATTTCGCTACAACCGATGCCAAAAAATATAGATTCTATTTGTAAGTTGTATACGATACAGAATTGTCGAAAGAGAATTTCTGACGATATACGGTTAAAAAGTATTGCAACTTTGACCTCAATGATTTTTTTTCAATACACATTTCCAGTCACATTCCTCATTAATCATAAATATATATATATATATATATATATATATATATATATATATATATATATATATATATATATATATATATATATAAATGGAATCTCGCATACGCTTTTACTACACGTCAATGCGGGCTGTTTATCATCCAACGCCCAAAGTAAAACCGTTAATTCTCATCAAGAAGAAGTATTAAAAAAACGAGCATTGACAAGAAGAAATATATAGGCATGGCACGTTTTACTCAGGTCGGCTCACTTCTCGTTACTAACAGGTGGAGAAAGGAGACGAGAAAGAAAGAGCCGGGTGTGGGCACGAGTATAGGGGAGCGTAGAGGAGATATCGACGACGGAGAGGATGACCGTGGCAAAGATCGCGAATGCTCCACAGCGAGAAAGTGACGAAGATCTCGATCGTGCACAAGCGAGTGCAAGGAGAAAGAAAAGATCGAGAGCAGCGAGAAGCGCGGTCTCCCGCGAGAGCTCTCGTTTATTTTAAAGTTCTGATTGTGAGAGAATACGAAGACCCCATGCGAATATCCGTTCATTTCTAATGATTTATTTATTTATTATTTATCTATTTATTTATTTATTTAATAATATTATTGATTGATTGATTGGTTGATTTATTTATTTGTTTATTTATTTACTTATTTATTTATTTAGATTTCTCGTTTCTCGTCGACATTTAAATCACGTCTCTCTCGTTGGCTTTGCTCGCGTGTACCGAAATTCGGTTCATGCGTATGTCAGGAATGAATTTTGAGGTCGTATTGTATGGAAAGTTATATATATCAAGGTTATTGTAAAAAACGGGCTTTCTAGGTTATTGAAAAAAAAACATGTTTTCTATGGAGCTGAAAAACTCGTTTGCTATATAATTTAATACGTACTCACAATCACGTGAGCGGAAAATAAACATTAAACGTTGAAGCAGATTATGATCGAAGCTGATGACACTGTTTCGCATTGAGTATATGCTGGGGAGCTTCCGCGTAAATGCTGGAGGGTGGTCGCATGGGTCATTAACTTTTAGGGGATCTGCATCTTGAGGCTCAAAAAACAGGATGAATTTTGAGATTTTTTATGACGGGGGTGTCGGAATGAGGAGGTCAGGATTTTGCAGTCTCGCCAGGCTTGAGATTTTTTAATGGATTTTTCATTTAAATAATAATAACTTCGTTAAACAATGAAGTTATTATTGTTTAAAGAAGGTGACGCCGTTGCTGTATGGCCAATCGGTGGAGATGGTTCTTGCAATTAGGGGCATCTGAAATGAAAAATAAAAAATGTACTGTCATGATAATAACCAAACTTTCTTATGAACGGATGTTTTTTTTCTCGAAAAGTACGGAAATTGAGCAGAATGTGATTTTCGACCAAAAAAACATTAACTATTTGTTATTAACAAACGGATAAACATATGAAAAAATCATCGGGTCATACGATAGAAAATGGTATAAACTATGCTCTGTCCGAATTGGAAGTGAATCGAACGAAGAGATTTTGAGATACGACTTTTGCGGTTTTATAGAATATGAGGTTTAAGCAAAAGGCAAAAGAAAAAAGGCTAACTCGGTCAATTGAAAAAAAAAACCAAAATCTTTGTTGTAAACTGAAATTAAGACCGTGGGCTGTAAAAATACATTGCATTTTTGTTTATAAGTTATTTGAAACATTTTAATACATTTAAACAAATAAATGTATAGTAGTATAGCGCAATGGAAGATCCAACCCTTCACGAAAATCGTCATAACTCTGTCAATGTTTCAATTTTTGGAAATTTGACAATTTTTTTTATTGGAAATTGAAGTTGAGATCTTGGGCTATAAAACAAGTTATATTATTTTTTAAACAATTCTTTAAAGCATTTTTATACACCGTATAAAACAATATTGTAGTATAACGCAGTGGGCGATCTGACCCTTCACAAAAACCGTCATAACTCGGTCAATGTTTGAATTTTTGGAAATTTTACAAAATCTTTGTTGGAAATGAATGTTCAGACCCTGAGCTATGAAAATACGTTGTATTTTCCTTTTTAAAACAATTGTTCAAAACATTTTTATACATCGTATAAAAAATATTGTAGTATAGCGCAGTGGGCGATCTGACCCTTCACAAAAATCGTCATAACTCGGTCAATTTTTGAAAATTTTCCATAATCTTTGTTTCAAATTAAAAGTAAGACTCTAGGTTATAAAACTATTTAAAATCGTATCTTCGAGATTTCAAACTTACGCAGACCCCTTAAAAAGGAAATCGCCCTTTTTCAGGTTCCCCTTACCAAATCGGTATAGTACAAAAAGCTCCTGCAGTTTTTTCGTCAACTTCGCGCAAACGACCAAAAATGTCCAAACCTATCCTTCTATACCCTACAAGCTTATTGTCATCCGCAAAAAAATCCAAAACCATTGTTTCAATAAAATAAGCAAAGTAAACGGATCCAGTCTTCATCGCGATGGCCATCCCGACAAAAATAATCATTTGATATGGGCCGGGTTGAAATTCCGAATTTTGAATGATAAGAACGCTCAAAACTCCGAAAGAATACTACCCCGAAAGATCAAAACCCCGAAAGAATTTTACGCGAAAGACCAAAACTCCGAAAATCTGAACACCGTCAAAATAATTCGGCTATGGAAGTTTTAAAATTTTCAATAAATCGACGAATTCTTTCAACATTTTTTTTTAAAGGCCTTAGGCCACTCTAGAGGCCGAAAAAATAGGCTTTTTGGCGATTTTTTTTCAGAAAAACTACAAAATAAACCGAAATTACAGAAAAGGGTGTTTATCATACACAGTGCTGTATACAATAATTTTTTTGAAGCGATTAATTTCAAAATGGCGGCTGTGCAGCGTTTATCTCAAAACTGCATTTTTTAAGTTGGCCGGAAACGTAATTCAGACAATTTTCAACCAATTCACTTGAAATGTTGAATATATCTTGAAAAATACATTGTCTATGGAAGGACGTAGGATTTTTTTTCATATTGCATAGTACATTTGTTATTAACAATTATCTGACGATTTTTTAGGCTAATTTTTGGAAAGGGACAAATTTCTTCAGATAATTGTTAATAACAAATGAACTATGCAATATGAAAAAAAAATCCTACGTACTTCCATAGACAATATATTCTTCAAGATATATTCAACATTTCAAGTGAATCGGTTGAAAATTGTCTGAGTCATGTTTCCGGCCAACTTAGAAAATGCAGTTTTGAGATAAACGCTGCACAGCCGCCGTTTTGAAATTAATCGCTTCGAAAAAATTATTGTACACAGTCACTGATGTGTATGATAAACACCCTTTTTTGTAATCTCGATTTATTTTGTAGTTTTTCTGAAGAAAAAAAATCCCCAAAAAGCCTATTTTTCCTTCTCTAAAGTGGCCTAACCCCTTAAGAAGTGATTTTACGTCAATTTTGACATTTGTCTAGACAATGTTATACGTTCTACATCATTTACAGTCAACTGTGTAGACTTTCGCTGGCGTAATCTTGACGAACCTTGTAATTTCGGAACATTAAAATTAGGAATTTGAAACTGTCGGCGCATTCAAAGTTCGGAATTTCAACCCGGCCCTCGTGTCAAGACCATGCCAGCGAAAGTCTACACAGTTGACTGTAAATTATGTAGAATGTATAACATTGTCTAGACAGATTTCAAAATTGACGCAAAATGACATCTTGATAAAAAAATTCTTAAGGCGGTCCTCTAGTTTCTCGGGTTGAAAAGATCGATTTTTTTTTCATAAATCACATCTACAACATGTGTAGAAAATGTGTGCCAAAGGATTTTTCGATATTCGAAGTGGTTCACAAGTTACGGACCTGGAACGGAGCAGGTATACTTTCAAACGCGTTTTTCTCGAAACACCATTTTTCGAAACGGTGATCACGATATTTCAGAAACTACTGCACCGATCTTGTTCAAATTTATACAGCATCTTTAATATGTTATAAGCCAGCGATTGAACTAGAATTATCATGATTGCTTCGATAGTTTTTTTTGTACGAGCGAAAAACTTAAGAAAAAATGAGTAATAAATAGAATGTAATTTTCAAAAGTGTATAAAAAAGTCAATTTTTGTAATTTAGAATTCACTCTAGTTCAATCGCTAGTCTTAAATATGAAGATTAAAATGCCGTTTGGTTTTTTGATTTCAGATAAGCAGAACAGCCGTAATCTTGGTCACTGTCAAGCACCTCTTTTACTTGATTTCTTCCTGTCGGCCACTATAACGTTTATTCTATTATATATTTTGACTTCAAAAAATTTGTAAAGCTTATTTAAATGTTAATAAAGATTATGCAAAAACAATGAGATTGATTATTTCGATGCTTTGCCCGTAAAAAATTATCGAAAAAGCCGTAAAAAAACAGCCGAGAAACTAGAGGACCGCGTTAAAATTACTCGTAGATTTATTGAAAATTTTGAAACTTTTAAAACTTCCATAGCCGAATTATTTTGACGGTGTTAAGATTTTCGGAGTTTTAGTCTTTCGTGTAAAATTCTTTCGGAGTTTCGATCTTTCGGGGTACTATTCTTTCGTAATTTTGAGCGTTCTGACCATTCAAAGTTCTTGAATTTTGGAACATTAAAATTCGGAATTTTAAACCGTCGGAGCATTCAAAATTCGGAACCTCAACCCGGCCCCATTTGATACGGTTCTCCATGTTTTCCCAATCCAATGAATCCAATGAGATATTCTTCACTTCCGGCCAATAATTCCTACCTCGCGAGTCCGCTAACGAGCCAATTTTTTTTCCCCACCAACACAAATCTTCTTACGTCTTTTTGCCGTCGCAGTCTCGAATGTCTGCCCGCCAGTTCCCACAATTTGCAGTCCTGCTCTCACTTTTTTCGTCCTTTGTTCGTCTTCGCACCAAACGCGCACCTCGTTCGATCCTGCGATCCGTTGTTTTTGTTTCGCGTTTTTTTTGCGTTTCTTTTTTTTTTTATTTTCCCTCCGGCTCATTTACAATGCGAGAAATCACGGTCGCGGATCTACTTTTCGCGATCTCGAGGCTCGTGACTTCACTCCTTATAAGTGCACGCACCTCGCAACACACAATCGTACTTGTATTCCCGACTATTCACTAGCCGACTCCGCTGAGCTCAACATACACGCGCTCGTAAAATTAGTGATTTTTTTATTTTTATTATCATTATTTTATTTTATATTTATTTTTCGAACGTGAGTCATCGACAAACGTGAGTTTGTCGATTTACCATGACCAGGCTCGTTTCGAGTGAAAGAGAAGGAGACGAAACGATTGAGCCCGCGGAGAGAAAGTGAAGCCGTGCGACGAATCCCCGGGCGTACATTTTCAGCCCAGGGCGGAACGGGTCAACGTCGAGAGCGCTGAGAGAACGCCCAAAGGCTCAAAGCAAATTTCCAAACGTCCCGCACTCGAATGACTCTCCAGATGTACGCCGGCGAAACTATCGCCGAATTCGGCCGCCAACGATCGTTTTACGTCAACATCAACGACCTACGATCCCAATGTGCTTGATCGGGGGATTAAATTACAGCTGATGGTTTCGATGTATCGTGAACGTTTCTCGCCTCCTTGGTACTTGGCTCAAACTGGAATCATAACTTTCGTCGCTTTACGTGTTCTTCCACAAAGAGAAAGGGGGCCTGGTTGAAATTCCGAACTTTGAATGATCAGAACGCTCAACACTCCGAAAGAATACTACCTCGAAAGATCAAAACTCCGAAAGAATCTTACCCGAAAAACCAAAACTCCGAAAGAATTTTAACCGAAAGACCAAAACTCCGAAAATCTTAACGGGGTCGGGTTGAAATTCCGAACGTTGAATGATCAGAACGCTCAAAAGTCCGAAAATATACTATTCCGAATGATCGAAACTCCGAAAGAATTTTACACGAAAGACCAAAAAAAATCTGTACACCGTCAAAATAATTCGGCTATGGAAGTTTTAAAAGTTTCAAAATTTTCAAGAAATCGACGAATTATTTCAAGAATTTTTTTTTATTAAGGAGTGATTTTACGTCCATTTTGAAGTTTGACTAGACAATGTTGTACGGTCTACATCATTTACAGCCAACTGTGTAGACTTTCGCTGGCATAATCTTGACGAACCTTGTAATTTCGGAACATTAAAATTAGGAATTTTCAACCGTCGGCGCATTCAAAGTCCGGAATTTCAACCCGGCCCTTATGTCGAGTGCATGCCAGCGAAAGTCTACACAGTTGACTGTAAATTATGTAGAACGTATAACATTGTCGTGACACATTTCAAAATTGACGCAAAATCACTTCTTGATAAAAAAAAATTCTTGCGAGAATTCATCGATTTATTGAAAATGTTGAAACTTTTAAAACTTCCATAGCCGAATTATTTTGACGGTGTTACGGGGCTATACCAGTGTGAACGCTGAAAATTTGGGTGATTTTCGGGAATTTTTTGGAAGAAAAGTACTCAATTAAATGTTTCGGAAAATTAAGAATATATTTGGTTATATTTGACCTATATTACATAATTTTTTCATAGAAAAATATTTAGATCCAAGCGACTTATGCGCTACCTTCGGAGGCGCCAAAAAAAAGTTCCTCCACTGCTGACATGATTCCGGCCGA
Organism: Ophion slaviceki; assembly: GCA_944452715.1. NCBI lineage: Eukaryota > Metazoa > Arthropoda > Insecta > Hymenoptera > Ichneumonidae > Ophion > Ophion slaviceki. Next base: position 27,061,867 of record OX101787.1, read on the forward strand.
TTGAGTAGCTGAAACCGAAAAAAGAAAAAATGTCGTTAAACTGGAAAGTATTTCCTGTACGATGACATAGGATTTCCGAAAAATATCAAAATCTAACAAAATGGCGTAGTCATGAAAAAAGTCTGTTTTCTTGCCTATAAAATGGTCGTTTTTTTCAATGCCAAATCGTCAATTTTCATTCAATCGAAAATATCCTACGTCATTGTAGAGTAAATATATTCAAGAGTACTCAGTTCAAATTTCAAGTCAATCGGATAATTGCTCCTTGAGTTACAATGTCAGCAAACTTGAAAAATCTCATTTCGAGAAAAACGCGTTTAAATATTTAATTATCGATTTTTGCAAGATAAAATGATATTGATATAAAGTATATAAATGATAATGATATTCTTGAAAGTATAAACTGTCGAAAAAGGCAAAAAAATTGATTTTTTGAAGGTGTCACACTGGTATAGCCCCTTAAGATTTTCGGAGTTTTGGTCTTTCCTGTAAAATTCTTTCGGAGTTTTGATCTTTCGGGGTACTATCCTTTCGGAGTTTTGAGCGTTCTGACCATTCAAAATTTGGACTTTCAACCCGGCCCCATCTTGAATTTCGGAACATTAAAATTCGGAATTTTTAACCGGTGGAGCATTTAAAATTCGGAATTTCAACCCGGCCCCATCTTGAATTTCGCAAAATTAAAATTCGGAATCTTAAACCGTCGGAGCATTCAAAGTTTGGAATTTCAACCCGGCCCCGAGAAAGACCGTAGTGAAGATTTTTTTGACATTTCAATTAAAATGGGTTCAAAGTGTTTCCTTGAGGACTTTCGAAATGCCTGCTAGGGGATTGTTTCGACATGGAGATTCTGCTAGTTTTCGAGCAAGCTGATTTTTTGCGGATCGATCGTGTATCGTGAGAAAGTCCGAATTTAGCTAGAGAAAATTGACTATTGCGATTATGAGGTGGTCTCTGGAAAAATGTTTTATGACGTCATTTCAACAATTTTTCATTTGTCTGGTTACATGTTTGTGACGAGATAGACCCCTGTAGAAATTTGAGTGGGGAAAAAGAACTGCCCCTGATCTGCCTTCCCTAGATAATATCAGGCTCTGGTCGGGCCTTCCACCTTAGAATAGGTTCGCAATGTAACGGGTCTAAGGCCAGGTCCTGATCCGCCGTTCCCTTTCTGGGGAACTGATCAGGAACGGGCCGGAGAACAAGCCGTGAATGACCAGGAAAGTTGTAGGGAATAGATCGGGAAATAACCAGGAGCAAACGAGGAAATTAAACATGACGTATCGGCGTTTTTGGAATCCTTGAGGAGGTAAAATCGGGAGTGTATTCAATTTAGTATTTCGACAACATATTGTATGTTGGTTATCTATTTGCTAAGGTAGTATATGAGTGGATCAGTCTCTTTGCCTGACAGGCAAAGAGACAGAAAAACGTGCACGCATCACTATCCGAGCGAAAAAGGCCAAGAGTGCAAAGGGTTAAGACGGAATGACACCTCATCGCGGTCGGTATGGTAGAACAATTATAGATTCCCAAAAATCTCTGAAACGGCTCATCAGATCCCGTCGAAACTTTGCCAAACGACGTCAAATAGATAGACGAATAGCTTCCAGCCCCTCAAATTTTCTGAATTTGAGAAAAAAAATGTAGATTGGCTTATCATAAGCCAATCTAGTTTTTTTTTCTCAAATTTAGAAAATTTGAGGGGCTGGAAGCTATTCGTCTATCTATTTGACGTCGTTTGGCAAAGTTTCGACGGGATCTGAAGAGCCGTTTCAGAGATTTTTGGGAATCTATAATTGTTCTACCATACCGACCGCGATGAGGTGTCATTCCGTCTTAATTCGCAAGTATCGCGAAATCATAAGCGTAAGTGCACGCTGTAAGCATAGCCCTTCTGTACGTGGTACAACTCACAGGACGAACTTTTATCCTCGTACGATGGAACTTCACTTACGCGAAGCTCTTCGCTTCTAGCCACCTGGCGGATTGTTGGCGAAAGACATTCAGGTAATGTCTTCCTGGTCAGAACATTGATATTCCCCATCATGGCGACAAGACGTTCAAAAATCACGAATGACCTGCTTCACTTTTTTTGCATCATAAAATAATTTGGCTATTATTTATGCTCAAATGACTAGCTATCGTAATCCCGGTATTTATTATAAACATTGCTATCCTCGTCGATTATCATTGATGAAATGAATGCTTTTGATGAATCACAACAGATGTATTAGTTTCATCACAATCAATTATAAACATATTTGATGAGGTGAAAAGCAAAGTAGCCTTTCTTTAGTTCTCAAAGACAGGCTCCACTTTTCAGAACATGTCAATGTATCCCGACCAGAAGATTGTAATTTGCAAAGATAGAGGGTAAGCCGTAAAAAACGGTTTCGCGATCTTCCCGGTTTGTTCCATGGGAGGGCCCGGTCGGACAAATCAGACAAGGCAAGTCTGGTCAGGGCCGGACACAAAGTAGGGCATGTCCGGTCACATTTCTGCACGGAGTATCGTGTGACTAATTTTCTTGTTAGGTTTTGCGAAAGTCGGTGGCAGAATTCAAATTCTGAGGGAACTTAAATGTTTCGGAATGTGGTTTTGATGCTGCAACTATTTTAAAAGTTAAGACATCGGGATTAATTTTCTTACAGTTCATTATTACACAGGGTAAATTTGTATCGCATTTTGCGAAATTCGGTAGACCATTTTTGATGTTGTATAAATTTTCAGAAAATGAGCCTGTTTATGCTGCAACATAAAAAAATGACATACTCCGCTTACTATAATTCACTTACATTCTATTGTCATTGCTACTCACAAAATGGTGCTAAATTTGCAAAAATCAATATTTTGTAATAATCGTGTGTCCTTCGGAACCAAAACTCATGTAGACGACGAAAAAATAAATATTTTCTGTCCTAGGTGCCAACGAGACGACCCGTGGAGGGTCAAAAAAGAGATTCGCTTTCTCCCGGCCGCAGGGTCACTATTTTGTATTTTTTTGGAAAATAAATAACTGATTTAAATACCTACAAAATGTTTCCATCAAGCATATCGGTTACCATCAATGTTCGCCACCGTATTATTAAAATCCACTTAAAAGAAAAATAAATTGTGCAAATGCGAAACTGGTACGTTGTTTCCTCGTCATCAAACTCCGCTCGCACAGCTTCCTCCGGGCGATGGTGAATTTCGAACAACCAAAACCATCTCGAGTACGTCTATGACGATAATCGTTCGTGACTCGCCAGCTTCGATGTAACCGCGCCACGAAGTGTGTTCATTTCCTCTCCTCATCCAGCCAGCAATGCAGTACTTAACATGCATTCTCGCGGCATCCACGAAAGATCGTTCCACCGACGATAATTACCGCGGAAATCGAAACTCGATATCGACCATGGGCTTGACCGGGTGATCCTCAGCGGTTGTCCAAATCGCTGAACCACCGTCATAATTGCCCGACGGCAGGTATCACGAGTGAAAGTGTACTTCGCGGCGTTTCGTGTAGGAAAAACGGGACGTAGTCGGATCGTTGGCCTCGAGGATGTTGAGCGTCCTGCCTCGTAAAAACCGTTACGTCTGCTGGTGAATTTACATGCGAGACGCCGATCTCCATCGTCTTATCAAGTTTCGTAATCTCGCAGAAAGCGAAGCGGGATTACCGGAAAATGAGAGACAGCGACAATGATAGGGTAGGCTGGGGTCAATTGAAACGTTTTTGAAAAAATCGGTTAGTGTGACTTCATTTTATACCCTAACTGTTTGTCAATGACCTCTAATTATAGCTAGATTATCTAGATATAGGTGGGGATATAAAGTGGAATATAGGGACTGTATTAAGGGGGAAGAACCCTGTACAGATGGAAGTTAAAAAAATATATGGCTAGATTATCTGGCTATGATGATTTTTCTTCTTATATGCCCTTAACTTAGGTAGAAGCCATTTAGAAACCCTCGGAAAACGTTTCATTTGACCCTGTGTCGGGGTCAATCGAAACAGTGCCTGGAGTTGGTTGAAATAAGTGTTTTCAGCTGATTAAACTAATGTTTCTACTAAACCCACGTACTGTTGGTGATGTGTATGCAGTGATAAAGCATGTTTGTTGTGTACGAAATGTACTTTTGACGGGCCAGTCCACTTTGAAAATTTCAAAAAATCGAAAGCAAGCAAGACTTGAAGAAATCGACGATGATGAGCAATCAGAAGGGATTTTGTACGGTGCAGGAATTGCCGATTGAGTTTAGGTAAGAGTTTTTCATAGTATAAACTTCAAACGCGTTTTTCTAAAAACAACGTTTTCAAAATCTAGCTCCGTCGTATCTCTAAAACTCATAAACCGATTCTCTTGAAATTTGAACCACATATTGTAAACATGATTCGCAACAAGAAGACCCTCGATGGTTTTAAAATTTTGATTCTTACTCTTTTTTTGCGATAAACTGCGAAAAAAGCGTTTTTTGTTACTTTTTTGTTTTTCATCTGCCATTTTTTTATTTTTTTGATAAAACTTTATATCCGAGGGTCATTTTGTAGCTGGTGTCATACTGAATCTAATGGACTTTGATTTATTTGTTTCAGACAAGCCGTTGCCGAGCTGTGATGGAGCTACCTAGCCCACCTATTTTTGAGACGTTACGTTAAACTATAGTTTTTGTACTTAAAATTGAATAAAAATGAATTGATTTTTTTAAATGTATTTCAAGACTTTATTTATCGAGCCCAACAACTTTTATATTCATATCTTTTATAACATACTCAAAAAAGAATCGCGAAAATAGCCCTTTTTCGTGACTCCAAAGTGGACTGGCTTTTTAATCAAAATAATCAGTTTTATTGCTTTTCATTCCAGCTTGAGTATCACTGAACGTATATTAAGGTTCTGTAATATTATTTTACTTTTCGGGCGATTTCTTGGCATCTAAAAAATAAAACGAATTTTGGAAAACTTGCTTGGGTATGAAAGGTTTGTTCAGTGTCAATTGAAACACGTTTCAATTGGTCCCTAACCGATTGTTTCAACCCAAACAAACAGCAGAAATCCTAAATGTTGTAGGTAGGCACTGACCACAATAAACCGAACTAGGATATTCATAGTAATGATGATTGTAAACAATCCTGCAAAAAGAACAATAGTTTTGGAGCAATACGCAAGGTACTAATAGTCAAAAAACTTTCTTTTTATGTCGAAAAAGTCACGCACCCACATAAAAATATCCGACGCGCATTGAGCGACAGGTTTCCATACGCAAAACAGTCCCCCCCCCTGCGCTACGCTGCTGTCACTAACCATCTTCGAGTTATCAAACTTGCTTCATTTGATCCGTGTTTCTATCGACCCCAGCGTACCCTGCTCGAATCCGCATTGATCGGAAGTGCCTTTGAGGCTGACAAGCAGATTTGACGTGAAGAATGGGAAACCGCGTCAAATGGTTGGCAGCCATCAAGAGCTGCAGGATCCAATCACAAGTGCTTAGAACCATTATTAATACCGGGCAACCAGGAACAGCATGGGAATCTGGAATTCAAGATTACCGCAGCGATCCGTACATTCATCAGATGCAGCTGGATAGGAAAGTCAGTGCGCGATGCCATTTCCCAGGACGTTGAGCGCGTTTTACAACCAAAAAGCTTCTAATCCCATGTGCTTGGCCAAGCTCCTGCTCCGAGTGGATTATTCCTTCCAGCGAGTTCCTCCGCATAGTAGACGCAACAGTGAAGCCTGGGAGGGAAAGCGGGCATCAACGAGGATCCTTCTTCCGGGCTCTAGGTACCAGCGAGAGGGAGAGAGGCTTATCAAGCGTCCTTTCGGGAAACGAGGAAGACCCGAGATATTTGCGAAAAGCCTCGGGTATAATGTGCGATAACCAGCGAGCAGAGAGAAACCCAGGGTAGGGTGCGAGTATTGCTGGGTAAGGATCGTCGAGGGAGGAGGTGAGGAGGATGAACGAGGGAGAGGGTGCAGAGAGGAGAGCCAAGAGCTGGGGGAGGGGAGGTCTCCGGTGGTTTCAGGAACCTCCTGAAACCGCGTCCACCGGGATACGAAGGATCGTGAAGTGGGCAAGGCGGAAAGGGAGGGTGGCCGACGTAAAGCGTGGATAGCGCAGCTTCTCTGATTTCGGATTACACGCCAGATTGCTCTCGGCATTCCGTCCTTAACCGCGTCGACGGGGCGATATATACTCTCCTCTATCTTCGCCATACCCTCGTCTTCGGCCAAACGGCCTGCCGACTGCAATCTCCGTTTCTGCACATCGCTGGACACGAGCAGGCGCGCAATTTTCACTCGCGCGAACCACCCGATGTGCCCTTCTCGCTCCCAACGGATACGAAGGAGTGCTAGGGGCTGGTCCATCCCTCGAGGAGGTTGCGGCAGCAGCCGAGTTAATCGCCCATGTCGCAGTTGCGAAAATTCGCAGGAATTTTCGTGCGAATCGCTCGGCGAATGGGTAAACATGGACAGACAGGTAGGGCATGCCATGCACCCCTTTTGTCTGGTGGACTGGCTACCGAAATGGGGTGATGGAACTTCAGGGAGGGTAATTCCGGGGGAGTTGGCCATGAGGGAGAGATGGCCGATAGAAATGTTTGATGGAACCGCGCACTAGATTTCACCTGTTACTGCTTAAGGTTGGTATGGGGTTAGCTGTCGGGGGTGAAGTACGAGGGGAGTGCCCTATGCTTATGCATGGGGCCGATTGACTGTTACCAACTATTAGCTTTCAAATAATCGTCATATTAAGCGTGCTTTTTCGAACTATTTGTCCACTTCTATTTGTAAAAATATGCATTCTTGAACATTCGGTCATTACATTAAAGCCTTAGGCCACACTAAGGGGTATAAAATCATGTGCGAATTTAGCAATTTTTTTCGTATGCTAAAGTGATTCTCTTATAAAATTAATTACACATCTATATAGTATGAATATCAAGCTGTTGGAATATTTTTTTTCGATGTACACAATGGCCGACGACTAATATTTTCATTTGTTATATAGTATTAGTTGTAATGCGTTCAAGAAATTCATTTTTTCTAGGTTTGCTTTAGATGCCTAATAAGTACAAGAGAAAAGCAATTGCTCTACGAGGGAACTGGACTCAAGAATCATTAAAAGCAGCTATTAGTGCTGTAAAAAATGATGAATTGTCGGTTCGTGCGGCCGCTAGGACCTACGAAATGCCTAGGAAGACCTTAGAAAGACGATATAAGAACTATGACAAAAAATGTTGCGGAGAAAATTATTATGAAACTCGTCTCATCGAAGACTGGCTTCAGAGGATGCCAATCTCGGGTACACAAACATTATACTGATTTCGATAATATGTGTGGCCAATAGCCAAAAGAAGAAAAGATGTGGCCAAAATAAAAAAAAAATATGAATCAAAACATAAAACTAAAGAGAAAACCAAAAGCATAATGCTGGGTAACCGGCCATCTCACCTCTACCCCTATGGACATCACACCCGGATACTGCGGGAGAGACAGCCAATCGTGATTTTAAAAAATAGTCATTTTAAGGTTGATCTGATAAGAGTTTGTTTTTATTTCGTAAATTATCCGAAAGTTTAATGTTCAAAGGTTAATTACAAATGAAGTTAAGTCAAGAAACATCTGTACTTTTATTTTGACGGACCCTTGAAAAAACTGTGGCCAACTACCCCCGACTTACCCCATGCCTTCAAGGGGTTATGCCTAGTTGCAGGAGTCGAAAAATCACTTTTTTCAAAGCCAATATATTTTGACGGTATATTACCTTATAAATGTTCCCTGAAAACTTCAATTTCTGATCGTATACAAATGTACATGTTTATAAGCGGTGCTATTGACACCCGTCGGAACGCTCGGAGCGTCGTTCGAAACATTAAACGCTTTTTTTTTCTCGAAATTACGTTTTCAAAGTCGGTGAGCAAAATATTTCGAGAGCTACTGCATCGATTTTCGTGAAATTTTTATGGCTTTTTCTAAATGTAGAAATATAGTAGGGTAAAAGTGGGCTAATTGCCGTAGGGGGATAGATCCCTCGATAGTAACCCGACAAATTTAGAAACACGCAGTGACAAGTTTAATGCTATATTAGGAAAGTACCAGTCCCCCGCGCCTTAGCGTGAGCACGTCAGCGGACAGGGTAGGACGTGTCCCTCGGTGGCGTTAAAAAAACAGTCATATTTCGAATTTCGTTCGCGCATTACGGATCGTTGCTATTTTATCCGGCTTGCAACTTTTTATTTCATGAGGTGAGTAAAGTGTATATTTTTTACTTTAGTTGGCTGGTTACTGAAACATTAAATGTGCATTAATTTTTTTCCATAGTAATTATTATTTTTTTTTTAAAGCAAAGAGCAACTCCCTATGAAAATCCAAAATTCCTAGCAAAAAGGATAGATGCCTCAGTTTCGATACGTATACTATATATATATCTACACTATATCTATACTATAGTATATCTATACTATATATAGTAGGTCTACACACCTATCAGAGATAAACGCGTTTTACTTAAAAATAAGTGTTTGTTAATTTTTTGTAACAGACAATGCCACGTAAGTACACGAAGAAAAGAGATGCTCCACCGCGTGCTGACAATGAGTAGGTCCAATAAGCCTTGATAAAAGCCATGGACGCTATGGATAACGGTGAACTTGACATAAACGAAATAGAACAGTTTTAGTATTAAGGTTGAGTGTTCAAACATGAAATTATAAGACTGATTTTATAAGGCAACTATCGTCACCACAAAAATTGCATATGGGCAACTATCCCACACCGTAGGCAACTATCCGCTTTCTTAGAGGCTTAAGGTGTTACCCCCACTTGTAGCGCAAAAATGACCTTTTTCATGAATTTTTTAAAAGAAAACTACAAAACTTTTTTAATCGATCAATATACCATCTTAAAGAACACATCTTGAAGAACGTTCAATAATTTTTTTATTGAAAAATATTACATTGTTTAGTGGCAAATGGCCGTCAATGAAATAATGTTTTTATATACACGGTTTGCGGTGACCAACATTGCGGCGAAGTGCGTCATCTGGGAAAAAAAATGCGGATGGATTTAGTCAAATTTATATTTGACTAAATCCATCCGCATTTTTTTAAATCCTTCGATTAAAGACTAGTTTATACTTATGTATAAACTAGTCTTTAATCGAAGGATTTAAAAAAATATTCATTTTTCACAAAATGGCGGACAGTCAAAGTTAATGGTTCGATTTTAACGAAATAAAACGGCCATTTTTTTTTTGAAAAAAAAACCGAACGATTAAAGACTACATTTTTATGTATTAAATAAGCCTGCAAAATTTCAAGAAGATCGGTTCATTAGTGTTCGAGTAATCTTGGTCACCGACTTCTTATTTTTTTTTTTGTAAGCTTACAGAGTCATCTATTCTCAGATACTTATACTTCAAAAAAATGCAATAAAAAAAATCGATTTTTTCAAAATCGCCAGTAGGGGTAACCCCTTAAGAAATGATATTTTTTTTCTTATGCAAGTAGAATAAACGCTTGCTTTTTATGTGCCACTTCAAAGATCCAGGACGATTGTATCAATAACTATAGAAATCCTTTACATAACGTTTATTGTTTAAAAAATATAACTTTTTTTTCAAAAAGTTGGGCTCTATATATCTATCCCACTTTTACGCTATTTGATCGAAGGATTTGTTTCCCCAATGTATACCTGCGTTTTGATGAATGAAAAATGCCCATTTTTTCGCAATTATCAAGACTCTCACTTTGGGCATGCGCCATATTTTTTTTTTTAATTTGATGTTTCGGGAATTCCTTCCATCGATTACGGAATTAATTAACATACTCGAAATCTGTTTGATTTATTGATATTAAATAACCTGGTTCAAAAGAACATTGACCACCGCAAAAGACGTTTTCGAGAGGTGCTTCCCGGACTCCGGCTCAGTCGATTATAATTAGATATTTTTACACAAAAAAATTACAGACGGTTCTTCAAATCATAGTTTTTCAAATACCTAATTTTTTTAGAAATTTATCATCACGATTGTCTAAAAACAAAATCACAAAACCGAGCTGTTTTCGATTGTTGCAACTAGGCATAACCCGTTCAAGTGGAATCATGGGAGCGAAAGGTTCAAGGGTTGTTAAAGAAATTCGATGGAAAATGAATGAGATGGGGCAGCGAACCAGTGGGGTAGTGTGCCGAATAGGTGGGTCACATGTGAGCTCGGAACTGTGTCTTACAAGGAAAGGTTGCGAGATCAATCCCTCCGATTTCGATGAAATTTGACATGCTTGTAGAATGGATAAAAATAGGCGACACGTACTTTTTTATATCTGTGGAACCCGATTTTTAAGGGGTAAAACGCAGCCTCGATAATAGGGGTGGTTTTCGTTTTTTATTCACAACGTTATCGTTCTCATCTCCAATGTATAGTACACGAAAAAATAAACATTGTTGCAATTTGAAGTTTTTTCATATCTCGTACTGTTAGAACGTTATCGATGAAAAAAGAAAACCACCCAAATTTTCGAGGGTGCGTTTCAACCCTTAAAAATCGGGTTCCACGAATATAAAAAAATACGTGTCGCTTATTTTTACCCATTTTACAATCATGCCAAATTTCATCGAAATCGAAGAGATCGACCTCGCACCCTTTCCTTGTTAGGACCGCAATCGGTAAATTACAGTAGCGCTTAATAAAAATGAGTCACCATCGATTATTATACCCAACAATGAACCGGAGTAAAAAATTTCGTACAAATTTAGTACATTCAGACATTTTTACATTTTCTTTGAAAAGTTGCGTCTACAAACATTCTTCTGCCAGCCACATTTTTCTAAGTTATATTATTATTTTTTCTCTAAACATTCGGTGACCCCCTGTGATTATTGTCATTACGGAATCTTCAGAATTTGTTACGCGCGTGCGCAGTTTGTGTCAAGCATCCAGAGTTGTTTAGCGTACAAATTATTAGACGAAAATGTGGCCAGTATGTCACCGCGATAAAGAGCCGTATAAATGAGACGATTTGTAGAGTCGGGATTTTTCGTTAAAAGTTCGGTAACTTGGCTTGAAATTTGACCACTGGGATGTATTTTTACTTCATTGTAGACAAAAATCAGTTGACTCTTAAATATTCGGATTCATGAAAAGAATACCTTGAATGTAAAAATAACAATTGTATAGGGGAAGTAGGGGCAAGATGATAACGCTGAGGTTATGTTCAACTAAAACAATACATATATGAGTCTTTAATGGTTCAACTAATCAACATCTATTAATTTTTTAATTTTTGAAGCAAAAAAATCAGTCTTTCTGATCGGTACCATATATAGTATATGAGGTATTCCACGTGAACCCGGTGGACCTTTTTGCTGAACGTCGCCAATTCAATTTATTTTTTAAAATCTGATTCCATTGACTCTAAAAGACACGCCGATTTTTTTTTGCATTTTTCGAAACAACGCTTAGTAAAAAAAAATTGTTTTCTCCGAAAAAAACGCCCCGATTCAAAAATCTGAAAAAATTCCCAAAAATGCGTGATTATATGTAAAAAATTTCAAGCTATCACCTGCAGTGGAAGTATGATTTTTTCTGGGCGTTCTGAGCGATTGACGGTTAAAAAATCCGAAATTTTGACAGCTAACTGTTCAAGGTCCATGATTGTGATTTGGTTACTCAAAAATGGTCAAAAAAATGCATTGTGGGTATCAAAATATTTAAGTATCCGCTCGAAGTAAGCGGTTCTTGAATTATTTAAACGTTAATCGCTCAGAAAGCACGGAAAAAATCATACTTCCACTGCGGGTGGTAGCTTGAAAATTTTTACATATAATCACGCATTTTTGGGAATTTTTTCAGATTTTCAAATCAGGGCGTTTTTTCGGAGAAATTTTTTTTTACTAAGGGTTGTTTCGAAAGAACGTAAAAAAATGCAGGGTGCCTTTTAAAGTCAATGGAATCAGATTAAAAAAATTAATCGAATTGGCGGGGGTCCGGAAACAAGTCTACCGGATTCACGTGGAATACCTCATGTATTTTTTATTAAACTTTGATTTTTTCCATCTTACCCCGTATGCCGGGCAAGGTGAAACAGCGCTGAGAAAAAGATGGGACGCGAATTATTGGCATCTTTCGCATATAAAAGTGGTTTCAATCACAATACCAGCAATTTGATAAGCCAATCGTCTAAGTTCTGTAGTATTTAGTCCGCATAATCTTGCTTCCATATCATTTTAGTCATTTGTAAGTTCTTTTTCTTCCCCTGGTAGAAACACGGGTTGAAGAGGAACCAAAGGCTTCACTAGTTTTATTTCGCCCTTTTTAACGTAAATAGTGGTACTTTGTAAAATATTGCGGCTTTGCGTAAGCTTGTATTCATCTTGGCCCATCAGACGGTCAACGAATTAACAAAAAATCACGGAATGACCTTGAAAAATTCTGACAAACCGTTCTTATTATATTAATAATTAGTACTTTCATTGTGTTTACCTACCTGTCTCTAATCAATATCAGCAACTCAAATGAACTGAAACGATGGTAAACTTGACCAAAAATCAGATCGCTTTGTCAAAAAATCGATATAGGTTTCTCACTCGAGACGCGTGATTCGCCACAGTTGATACTTTCACACTCATTCACCTTCCCACCACCCCACCAAACTCAAACGGGAGCACTGTGCTCGCGCACGCTGTTTGGTAGCTAGGTTATGATTCATCTCACCCTGCGTATTCGTCTTGCCCCGAGTTCCCCTGCTACATTCGAAGTTCAACGTCCCGTGCGGAAAATTGATAGGGCATCCCTAATAAAAATAAGGGCCTCTCCGGGCTTCCCTAGTGCTTTCCCTAGTAGGGATTTCCACAATGGGCCCAGACTTGGCCATTATCGGGATAAACTTGTAGGGATTTCCACAATAGGACCCGACTTGGCCATTATAGGGATAAACCTGTAGGGATTTCCACAATAGGCCCAGACTTGGCCAGTATAGGGATTTCCACATTAGGTCCAGATCTGACTATTTTAGCGATAAACCAGTATAAATAGCTTAGGCTACATGGTTGATTGTATTTCAATTATTCAAATCGATTATATACATCGATCGAATAATAATATCGAACGCAAATTGGGAAAAAGCGTAAGGGCATTAGCAAATAAAAAATCAACGATGAACACAAATATGCAGACAAACATCAGACAGTATTTATTTATCAAATTAAAGAAACCTTTCACATCGATACAAACAATTACTGATGGTTTCACTCATACATGGAGTAATGCTAGCGCATAAGTGTGAACAGTCCCAACCGGTTTTCTCGACATTTTTATAGCAACTAATTTCCGCTCAATACTCATCATAGGGAAAATTATTTCTTCTGAAGACTTCGCTGATATTTCCCATTCATAAACTTTATCTGACTGTGTAGGATAAGTAAATAAATTGGTCTTTGTTTTCCAGATCTTTCCCTCAATGGAAATAGATTCTAGTGATTCAGTAGACCCATATTTTTTTTATTTCTACTACACATCCATTCCTTAGAATGGATTATTTTTTGTATTCATTTTGTCATGGCAGTTTGTCATAAAGGCTCACATGCAAATACGCAATCACATTTCTACGCGCGCACACATGCATACACATGTACTCACGCCCACACCTATGCACATGAACAATTACATAATAACAAATACAGATATACCCTGACGCATTTAACATCCACGTATATCCACTGATACGGATATTTTATTGCGCTGAAATGGTTATGATGAGGCGCCGTTGAGGCATTTTCAGAGCGCTAAAATGGTTTTGATGAGGCGCCATTGAGGCAACTTATACGGCCTCGGTCGTTGCGTCTTTAATGGCCCTTGTTGACAAAGTGTGACCGGCCGCTAACGGCCCTCATGTGGCTTCCAGATTAGGGCCCGAATACAGTTAGGGGAATATTATTGGGACCCGATCACAGCCCCAACTCAATTTCCGCACGGGGTCGTGATAGGTTGTATGTCAAGGGACGGCAGATTGCGGTCCAGAACCCAAACAAACCCACTAGCAGCAAACCGCATTTATCGGAAAAATTAATTACTTGTCGAACAGAAATTAACGAAACACGGATCCGGAGCGAGGCACGGCTGATTACTCTGTCAATTATGGCGAAAAACTTCCGCTGTCAAGGAAAGCAGGACCAATTGTTCCCAGTGACCGAAAGATTTTCTTCCCCAGGATCTACATCCAAAGGGTGTCTCAAAATGACCTGACATTTTATTTTATTAATAAAACGTATTATTTATTTAAAAAGTTCGAATATTTTTGTTTTAATGTAAGGTAGAAACATGGTGGTTATGTTTGGAACACGATATCCGATAAATGGCATAAACGGTATAGACTTGGAAGACATATTCTTTCAACAAGATGGCGCAATCTGCCACACTGCGGGCGAAACAATGCAACTATTGCAGACGAAGTTTCACAGTCGTGTTATCTTGCGCCGCGGCGATGTAAATTGGCTACCAAGATCGTGCGATTTGACGGGTGGGGATCGTAAATTCGAACGATCAATATTCAGAAGGACCGAAATTTCGAATTCAGTAATGACGAACGTTTCAATATAGATAGATCAACACTATGATAGTCTGTAAAATAGTTGATCGAAATTGTGAACACAAAAATCTCGAAGTTGATTTATAGCGAAAACAAATATCAGATTTAACAAAATAATGAGACATAAAATATCGATTGGCCTGCATACAGGGTGAGGCAACTAAAATGTTACAGAGCAATAGCACTGAAACTATTGATCATATCCAAAAATGTTTCATTGTTCGAGAAGGCCGTCATACTGGACGACCCTATTTTTTATCGGTGGAGGCGCTGAAGCTACATCAAGGTCAACTCCACTTTTTTAAATGGAATGGTACATTTTTTTCAACCATCTTGTGGAACACCTCAAGCCTCATAAAAAACATTAGGCGGTCAAAGTCGTTCAAGGTCACTCAAGGTCACCTATTTAGATTTGTATCATCGATACTGACCTTGAATGACCTTGAACGCCATTTCGGACCATCGATCATTTGCATTTCTAAGATCTACACATTCGAAGTCTGTAGTCTCGATCTATGGCTTTTTGCTATAGACGGTGTTACGAATATTAGATACTCACTTTTTTCTATGTCGGAGATATGAATGTTGTAGATTGTTCGAATCTGTATTCGTATGACTCAAACTGCAGACTATCAGTATATATGCTCTGGAATAAATGAGTTCTCGATTGAGTAATCCTTTGGTGTAATAGTTATCCGATTTCGTCATCGGTCAAAGGATAAAATTTCGAATAATTTAACCTCCGTTATTTTGAGAGTTCATAATTCTGTCGTTTAGAAATCTTTGCCGTTCTATATTTGGTCATTCGACATTTTGACCCCCACCCCGATTTGACGCCATTGGACTTCTTTCTTTGGGATTTTCTGAGAGGAAAAGTGTATGCCAATGATCCATTGCACAGACCATTCCGGAGCTCAAGAAAGCAATTGCACGCACCTTTAATCAAATTCGTAATCTTATATTATAATAATCTTATATTAAAATAAAAATATTCGTACTTATCAAAAAAACAATACGTTTTATTAATCAATAATAATGTCAGGTCATTTTGAGACATGATACTACAATTTCGTATATTTATCAATGTACCGTTGTTGAAGTTTATTTCGGTTCATTTGCTTTGAACTCAGTTTCGCCCACCGTCCAACACGAATAATTTCAGTATTTACCTACGCGCCACGAACCGGCAAATACCGGTGGCACATAGTGCATTGTACACACTCTCCTCGATCATACACCTGCAGAGGGATCATAGCAGTTGACAGTAAAACTTGGACGAAGCGCGAGGGAAAGATAGGATAAAGCGCGAAATGAACGAGCAAATCGAGTTCTCTCACTTGATACACCGGATTAACGAAACTTCTCCGACGCTCTAGCCTTTTCTGTCTCCGTTCATCTGTTAGCCTCTACCCCTCCTCTCTCTCTCTCTCTCTCTCTCTCTCTCTCTCTCCCTCTCTATCTCTTCTCGATTCAACGGTGGGCAAGGAAAATGAGCGAGACGACCAAAAGAACCAGAAAATCACGAAAGGACATCCAGGATCCTTCGAGATCCTCGTATCCGTTCAGGCTGTGTCGCTAAACTTTCCAAGTCAGCCGAGTTCAGGCGCTCATCCTAACAGTCTCAACAGTTTTGCTCTTTTGCTTTATAGGATGTAAGAGAATATATATATGTGTGTGTGTGTGTGTGTGTGTGTGTGTGTGTGTGTGTGTGTGTGTGTGTGTGTGTGTGTGTGTGTGTGTGTGTGTGTGTGTGTGTGTGTGTGTGTGTGTGTGTGTGTGTGTGTGTGTGTGTGTGTGTGTGTGTGTGTGTGTGTGTGTGTGTGTGTGTGTGTGTGTGTGTGTGTGTGTGTGTACTTTTGCGCTATACACTTTTATCAAGAGAGTTTCGAGAGTATCACCACCGTAAGGATCTCTCTCGAGGTGTGTTGCTTTTCGCTTTATTCCATGAGAGGTGAAATTATAAGCGGATAAAAAGATACCCTGGTCGCCGACGAACGTACAAGCACACACACACACACACATGTGTATATATATATATATATATATATATATATATATATATATATATAATGAAGAATATACAGGGTGAAAATTCTGAGGCCGCCATACGTTTTTAAGGATCTGGCGCGAAAACTTTGGAGCTGAGGACAATATGATATTTCACAGTTTGCTAAGTTCTCTTCAAAAAAAGATTACATATGTTTGTAATGAGTAGTATTTGCCTGCAAAAATTGAGCATTCTCGAAAGAAAAAACAAAATTCTTTTTTGAGTTCAGCAGAATGAAGATAACTAATTTCCGAATGCGAAACACTGGTACAAACGATTTTTAAATGGCATTAAATTCCATTTGTCCACTATAAAATGCATCTTCGATAATTTTTTCTCGATGACGGGATACATAGAGAAAGAGTTTCAGAAGTGTTGTTCATTTGGAATTTAATTATCTGCATTCTGCTGTACTCAAAATAGAATTTTGATTTTTCTATAGAAAGCTCATTTTTGGCAAATTCTACTCACTAGAAATATACGCTACATTTTTTTTCGTGGCGGACTTGAAAAACTATTGATAATCATATTTTGTCTCGGTCAGAAATTCTTCGCGCATGACTCTTAAAAACTACACGGCCACCTCATAATTGTCACCCTGTATGCATGACTTGGTATATGAATGTGTATATATATAACCTAATCTTATGTACATATATATCAGTGTAAGGTCGCATGTACCTTTTTTATGTACATCGTACATGCTCCAAGGCAAGCTCTTATCTCCCTATCATTAGGGAGACAAGCCGCAGATAATTTCAGCCTGAAACAACTATCGTTGTTTCAAGCTGAAATTGACCTGGTAGGGTTAGAATACAATGCTTTGACGACGGCTATAATTGTTGGCAACTTTATCTGCCCGTCTGAACAAATTGTACATTTTTTCTACCTCTCTTTTCAGATGAAAATTGTTTTATTATGTTGATCCATTTGTGAACACCAAATCACAAAAGTTGTTTGTCTTTCGTCGAAATTCAAACTTTTTTCTACAGCTTGCCATTTTCGTAACATTCGAATTTTGAAAAAAGTATCCGGTCGTACGGAAGATTGAATATTTAATAAAAGTACATTTCTTAGTTTTTAATTTCGGATGAGCCTAGTTGCCAAGAGCACCTGCACAGAGCGGCCAGCAACGGCGGCACGGTCTTTAAATAATAATAACTTCGTCGTGTATCAATATTTTTCAATAAATAAAAACTCGAATTTGGCAAGATTATGTATTAAGGGGTTACCCCCACTTGCGATTTTGAAAAAATCGATTTTTTTTATTGCATTTTTTTGAAGTATAAGTATCCGGGCCCATACTTCTGTATGGGCCCGGAATAGATGACTCTATGTAAGTTTACAAAGAAAAATATTTTCTTCGTGTAAACTGAAATTGAAACTTTAAACGCGTTTTTCTCAAAATGGCATTTCTGAAGTCGGTGACCAAGATTACTCGAACACTAATGAACCGATCTTCTTGAAATTTTGCAGGCTTATTTAATACACAAAAATGTAGTCTTTAATCGTTCGATTTTTTTTCGAAAAAAAATGGCCGTTTTATAGCCAAAAACGGCCGTTTTTTTTCGTTAAAATCGAACCATTAACTTTGACTGTCCGCCATTTTGTGAAAAATGAATACTTTTTAAAATCCTTCGATTAAAGACTAGTTTATACTTATATTTGACTAAATCCATCCGCATTTTTTTTTCAGATGATCCACTTCGCCGCAATGTTGGTCACCGCAAACCGTGTATATAAAAACATTATTTCATTGACGGCCATTTGCCACTAAACAATGTAATCTTTTTCAATAAAAAAATTACTGAAAGTTCTTCAAGATGTGTTCTTTAAGATGGTATATTGATCGATTAAAAAAGTTTTGTAGTTTTCTTTTAAAAAATTCATGAAAAAGGCCTTTTTTGCGCCACAAGTGGGGGTAACGCCTTAATGCCGGCCTCGTCATCCCAATGGGGGAGGCAGAGGACACTTGATCCTGTTGGAAGACTTGGTACACGACATTTACAAAACTTCTATGAACATTGCATTACTTTTAACTGGCAACACTAGGTGTCTATAGTACCCACACAGGTTCTAAAGCACTGCCGTCTGTCAGCTTTGCAAATAGCGGAAGGCTAGGTATTTTGTTGCGGTAAATAAATATTTTTCGCAAGTTTCAATTTTATTATACTGTTATTTGGAAAAGTTGTTCTAGGTATTTAAGTCTTTAAGGGGTTAGGCCACTCTAGAGGCCGAAAAAATAGGCTTTTTGGGGATTTTTGCAGAAAAACTACAAAATAAATCGAGATTTAAAAAAAAGGGTGTTATCATACATATCAGTGACTGTATACAATAATTTTTCTGACGTGATTCATTTGAAAATGGCAGCTGTGCAGCGTTTATCTCAGAACTCCATTTTTTAAGTTGGCCGGAAACATAAGTCAGACAATTTTCAACCGATTCACTTGAAATGTTGAATATATCTTGAAAAATACATTGTCTATGGAAGTACGTAGGATTTTTTTTTATATTGCATACAACTATCTGACGATTTTTTAGGCAAATTTTTCACTTTCCAAACATTTGCCTAAAAATCGTCCGATAATTGTTAATGACAAATGAACTATGCAATATAAAAAAAAATCCCACGTACTTCCATAGCCAAAGTATTTTTCAACTTTTTCAAGATATATTCAACATTTCAAGTGAATCGGTTGAAAATTGTCTGAGTTATGTTTCCGGCCATCTTTAAAAATGCAGTTTTGAGATAAACGCTGCACAGACACCATTTTGAAATGAATCGCTTCAAAAAAATTATTGTCTGCAGTCACTGGTATGTATAAGAAACACCCTTTTTTGTAATCTCGATTTATTTTGCAGTTTTTCTGAAAAAAAATCCCCAAAAAGCCTAATTTTTCGGCCTCTAGAGTGGCCTAAGGCCTTAATACAATTTCATAGATTATAGATGTAGTTTACAGTTTTGTACAGAAAAACACTCGGATTTATATAGCTTTTTTCTAAAGATAACGTTTTTACCGCAATCTATTTCGGGGATACTCGATACACGTTCTAATGGGAAAGTTGATCCCCCGGATCAAGTGTCCCTTAGTTATTGTTTTTCTTTTCTCTCAGAATTGATCTCAGAAAACGTTCCATATGGCCTATTGAAGATGATATCAGTGCAATCGCTGAATATCAAGTTGCGAAGAAACTGCCTGCTCCAAAGCTAAACTCTTCATCAAAAAGAATGATTACCATTGAGTTTCCGAACTCATTGAGAATGTTAAAAATTGAAAAGTAGACGAAAAAGAGATAGGTAACTTTGAGAACGATCATTAATCTAAGATGACAAGGAAATACTTTATTACCTTACGATATAATCATACCAAAAAGATTGAATTATTCAATAGAAACACAACATTTCGTTAAATGATAAGTAATAAAATGTAAAATTTGTTAGAGAGGGTGTTTTTGACTAAGCAGATTTTTTTACAGGTGCTACCTACAAATGCTGATTGTTTTGATATAAGTACAGTTGATAAAAATCTGTTTAATGAACATTAAATGAGATTACAACAATTTTAACGTCTTTTATTGCATATCTACATTGCTGATCCTGAAGATGTAGGCAAAGGTATCGTGTGCCCCATATATATGGGAGATATGCTGCCCCCGGATCAAGTTATCCGTACGGGGGGATCAAGTTGCCCATATATATGGGACACTTGACACTTTTCTCTGCCTCTAGTTTTGGTGGGATATTTACAACGTTTATAAACTAACCTTAGTCGTTATTATACTGATTATTCCCAATGAAATTCCACGTCTTTCAGTGCCAAGACATTTGGAATATCATATTAAGTAAGGGTATTTGGGGTAAAAAACACAAGGGGGGTTGAAGTGTCCCCAGTCTCCTTACTCTCGTCAAAAAAAATATTGAAAATCGACCTGTTTTTTCGGACCCCAAGCAGACCTGATAAATTATATAAAAACCTCGTTTCCCGTAACAGTGCCTTGATAGACGAGTTATTTTGATACGGCCCTCAAATCCTCTTCCGACACACACACGAATCAATTTCCTGACGCGAGCTTGGGCTAGTGTACGAAATAATCGCTTCTCGTGTCTCCATCTTCCCTCATTCTTTCAAAGCGCCACGACGCGCCACTGAGATGACTTTAGCTCGCATTCCCTCGCAGAGCCCTTCAAGCACTTGCCCTCTTGCCCTTCCTCCCCTATGCGCAAACTTTCGCAGAGGGATGCTCTCCGCAGACGGTGTCTACGGAGGCAAAAAAATGCCCAGAAACCGAAAACAACTGAAAGCGCTGAGTCCCTGGTAAAATACTGATGCGATTACCTCGAGTAAGGGATGAAGACAGGAAAAAAAGTTTGGTGGAGAGAATGAAGAGGCAAAAGTAGAAGATCGGGTCGTTATTCATTCTTTTGACACTTGGTGTTGTTTACTCAGTCCGTTTAATTTTTCTCCTTCGTCATTGTGCTCGTATTCGACGGTTGCTTTATTGTTCCGAATAACTAGTGGTGGATTTGGAGACCGCCGGTAAGTAACTTTGTTTCTCCTCTTCGCGACCACACAAATGTTTGTCACGGAAGCGAAAGCTTCGAAGCACCATCGTCCCTCAACATCCGAGACGTTTGCTCGGGAACTTCTCATTTTGCCTTTGACCATCGTGGATCTGGGGCTTGACGCGTGGGTGCCGCAAACTTGGACCTCCAGGACCTTACTTCACAGTCCACTCGACTGGCGGAACACGCGACTTATTTTTGGAATACTTATTTTTCATAACCATCACGAGGATCTGAAAAACGTTGCATTTACAGAGGAAAATGTGGAGAAATGAGCATCGTATTTTTATTTATTTTTTCGGAGCGATGATGAGGGCCTGGGAAAAATTATATTTTTAGAAAAAATAAATGAGGAATACGCCACTTATTTGAGAAATACATTTTTAGCGTTAAAAATGTTAGCATTGAAAATGCTTTTGGAAATGTATATGCTTGTTGAGGTAGGCTGGGTATAGGGTCTGAGTTAGCTGGATGCCACACGAAACTAACGCTACCCCCACTCCACTGCCACTGTGTCTTAAGGGGTTACCCCCACTTGCGATTTAGAAAAAATCGATTTTTTTTATTGCATTTTTTTGAAATATAAGTATCCGGGCCCATACTTCTGTATGGGCCCGGAATAGATGACTCTATGTAAGTTTACAAAAAAAAATATTTTCTTCGTGTAAACTGAAATTGAAACTTTAAACCGATCACCGACTTCAAAATGGCATTTCTGAAGTCGGTGATCAAGATTACTCGAACACTAATGAACCGATCTTCTTGAAATTTTGCAGGCTTATTTAATACATAAAAATGTAGTCTTTAATCGTTCGATTTTTTTTTCGAAAAAAAATGGCCGTCTTATAGCCAAAAAACGGCCGTTTTTTTCGTTAAAATCGAACCATTAACTTTGACTGTCCGCCATTTTGTGAAAAATGAATATTTTTTAAAATCCTTCGATTAAAGACTAGTTTATACTTATATTTGACTAAATCCATCCGCATTTTTTTTTCAGATGATCCACTTCGCCGCAATGTTGGTCACCGCAAACCGTGTATATAAAAACATTATTTCATTGACGGCCATTTGCCACTAAACAATGTAATATTTTTCAATAAAAAAATTAGTGAAAGTTCTTCAAGATGTGTTCTTTAAGATGGTATATTGATCGATTAAAAAAGTTTTGTAGTTTTCTTTAAAAAATTCATGAAAAAGGCCTTTTTTGCGCTACAAGTGGGGGTAACGCCTTAACAGAGTAGGGGGGGAGCTGCGACATGCTGAATACCTGTGATCGGTTGAAAAGTGCCCTCTCCCCACCCAATTATAATCTTGTGATTAATTCAAAAATTACATTAGAACTTGTATTACAAATATATTTAAAAAATTATATAACAGTTATTATAAAAACAAACCCAATTAAATTTATACCTCAATGTATCGATATTTTTTTTTTAAATAATAAAGCCCAACTAATATTATTCACATGAACCTGTTTTTTATTACCCGAAAGGTCTGATTATATTTCCATTGCCATGATATAGTTGCACTTTGTGTAATATCTGTAGACTTTTCTCACAGAAATCACGACGATCGGGGAAAATTGCACTTTCAGCAAAAAATAAGGGAAAACGCGCATCTTATTTTTCAATTTCTTGTAGCCGTGACGAGGACCTCAAAAAAAAGTTTCGTTTTTAGAAGAAAATAATGGAGAAATACGCATTTTATTGGAGAAATACTTTTTTCCATAGAAATGACGAGGATCTGAAAAAAATGGATCAATACGCATCTTGTCTTCGAAATATTTTTATTTTCATAGCAACGACGAGCATCCCAAAAAAGTTACATTTTCAAAAAAAAGATAGCGAAAAAAGCATTGTATTTTTCGAGCATTTTTTCCATTGCCGAGGATCTGAAAAAAAGTCATTTTCAGAAAAAAGTTCCCAAAAATCATTTATTATAGGAGTTTTTACCAAATCGAGAAATTCCCACGCACTTCTGGAGCGAATTCAGTTCTAAAGAAACTATAAAAAATTTGGCGCTAATCAGACAAAATTTGAACTTGCGCAGCGAGCCAGTTGGAAAACCATTTGAGGAAGAAGTAGAGCCCAGTAGACACTAAATATCGTAGTTAAAATAGCAGGCTTTCGGTATCCGGGCAATCTTAAAATATGATTCTCAGCTGCAGAATCGTTTTATCATCCTCTGAACGTTACCCCTTAAGGTCATTAAGCTCATTTTTTTTCAGGTATGAGGCAAGTTGCGAAGCGCTGGGGGAGAGCGAGAGGAAAAACAAGCGAGCGAAACGGACGAAAAAATAGAGAGGGAGATTCACCGAGTGCACATCATTAGTCTCCAAGACCAGCAAACGTCACTTCAGATAAGTCGGTCTGATTAATGTACACTGGAGAACTCGAGGAATTGCGAGAAACAAGGCTTGGATGTCGGGCAAGTTTGTTTGGAAAATTAGAGAGAGAGGTAGAGAGGGTAGAGAGAGGTAGAGAGGGTAGTGAGGGTAGAGATGGTAAAGAGGGGTAGAGAGAGGTGGAGAGAGGTAAAGAGGAGTAGAGGGAGGTAGAGCGAGGTAGAGAGCTAGAAAGGTAGAGAGGTAGAGACGTAGAGACGTAGCGAGGTAGAGACGTTGCGAGGTAGAGAGAGAAAGACACGTAGAGAGAGAGAGAGAGGCAGGGGGGTAGAGAGAGGTAGAGAGCTAGAAAGGTAGAGAGGTAGAGGCGTAGAGACGTAGAGAGGTAGAGACGTTGAGAGGTAGAGAGAGAAAAAGAGGTAGAGAAACAGAGAGGTAGAGAGAGAGAGAGAGAGAGAGAGAGAGAGAGAGAGAGAGAGAGAGAGAGAGAGAGAGAGAGAGAGAGAGAGAGAGAGAGAGAAAGGGAGGTAGAGAGACAAAGAGAGAGAAGGAAAAAAGTATGAACACAGGGACCGGAAATATTTGAAACATCGTATAAAGAAGGATTACATGGTAGTCTATTGTCATCCCGAAGCCTCAGGGTCGATCGCGGTGCATACCGAGGTCAAGGAACCCCCATCAACCAATATCATTGAACCGCAGACGCGAGTTCGGGCGACCGAAACTCGTTGAACTTTCCAATTGTGTGACAATAGTTGGTCTTCCGTTTCTCTCTCTCTCTCTCTCTCTCTCTTTCTCTCTCTCTCTCTCTCTCTCTCTCCCTCTTTGGTTCTCAGTCCTAGCGCACCCCTTGTCATTCGTTCCATGTTCGTTTCTCGTATTTATGGTGGCCGTGTATGAAAAACCATTCCTCTCGCGTACACGATGTTTGTCATATGTGTGGATAGAGCCGCTGAGGATGCTTACCTTCGCCATATATTTGGGTGCCTCCACCAACATCGCGGTTGATATCAGGACCGGTACAGAGATCGGTATTCATCAAGCACCCACTTGTTCAGTGGCCCTTATGCGGTATAAACGCATCAATGGCGAGCAGATTATGGCTGTAGTAGGCCCGTTCAACGGGGTGGAATAGTCAAGAGGACAACTGGACATAACGGCTCCATGTCAATCGCCCGCTGCAATCACAAACGTTCGATCGCAAAAATGTTCGGCCTGCGATAACGCGACGTTGGTGATACGGGTCGGCGGGAATACGAAGAGCGCTGGAAAGCTTGGAACAAGTGGGTACTCGTGTTTGTGACAATTTCTCGTACCTCATAATCAACGGAGTGGAAGGGTTGTTATTGATTGCAAGATTTTCAGCTAGAGAAACGTTGACATCGGTTTGGTGAGGATAAACAAATAATTGGAGATTTGAACGCTTGGGAAGAAGAATTGTTCGGTCGCTGGAAGATTGTATCCACTGATCTGGCTTTCCTAGGCAGCCTAATTTTTTCGTCATTGTTGATAGAGTAATCTGCCGTGCCTTGATCCGTGCCCGTATTTCGTTACTTTCGGTTCGACGAGCAATTAATCCTTTCGATAAATGTGGTTTGATGCTAGTGGGGTACAACGTGCCACTGAGTTGTCGGCCGCAATCTGCCGTCTCTTGACGTACAACCCATCACGACGTTGAGCTTCGAGTGCACTAGACAATTGTTATTTTTTACGTTTAGACACAAAGGTGACGAGACAAAAGAGAAAAATAAAGGCAGTGACAGAGCCCAGACAGTGACAGAGTGATTGGCTCATACGAACTGACCAATGGTTGGCGCGCTATAAGCTAATAATATTGTCAATGTTTTGTTGTCCAGCCCTTGTCTAGTCACTGCCCAGCTGATCTGAGTCACAAATGCCAAAGTCCGGTTATATGACTACGTGTAGTTCCATCGAGTGAATGACTCATGGCTGACTAGCCAACTTGAGCTTCAGATGGCATTGTAGCGAAAAAAATGTCACGTGGGCATGTCGGCATGACCTAGCCGATACTACCTAACTGCGGCTCTGCACCCCTTGGCTAGTCATTGCCCAGCCGATCTTGCTCACAAATTACAAAGTGTGGTTGTGTGACTACGTGTAGTTCCTCATGGCTGGCTAAGCAACTTGAGTTGCGTTACGAATGCAACAGATGGCGTTACGAATGCAAAAATTCTCACGTAGGTATATTGCCACGACCGAGCCAGCTAACTACGGATGTGCACCCCTTGGCTAGTCACTGCCCAGCCGATCTTAGTCACAAATTACAAAGTGTGGTTATATAAGTATGCGTATTTCCATCGAGCGATTGGCTCGTGGTTGGCTAAGCAACTTGAGGTACACATGACGTTGCAAATGAAAAAATCCGCAAGTTGGTATCTCGAGAGGACCTAGCCAACACTTGCCAACTGCAGTCGCACTAGCCGGAATAACTGAGCGGACAAATACAATTTGAGGTTATGTAATTCTATGCGAATATCGCTCTCAATACGAACGCAATTGAATCACTGATCCGATAATGTTATTTACATTTGTTAATTCACCCGCTTTCAATAATCTCACATTGTATAGTGTAGCATATGTAGACGATACGAAAATTCAGAAATTAAACAAATTGAACTGGCTCGGTGGACAACGTCACAACTCATCACCCAGAGGCCCCAGGATCAAAACCACGATACGTTGTATCGTGGTTTGTATCGTGTTTTTGTGGCTTGTAAGCCTTTGTCTGACAAGGAACATCCCGGAGGTGACACCCTTCGATTTTGTTGAAATTTGGATATGTTATAAAGCACCGAAAAGTAAGTGATACGTATTTTTTTATCGGCGGAAAAACGCTTTTAAGGGGTGAAACCACCCGTTAATATAGGGGTGGTTCACCCCTTAATTTTTTTATGCAATGTCACTATAGTCGATTTTTCATTGCTTCGGATTAGAAGAATTTTCGTTTTTGTTTCATTAAAATCGGTGGACTCCTTGTGTGTGAAACTACTATATTACCCCTAGAGATGCCCTTTTTCAAGGGGTGGTTTCACCCCTTAAAACCGTGTTTCCGCCGATAAAAAAAATCCGTATCGCTTACTTTTCGGTGCTTTATAACATATCCAAATTTCAACAAAATCGAAGGGTGTCACCTGAGGGATGTTCCTTGTGAGATAATTTAAAATTGAACCATTAATATATTTACAGCGCAAATACCATAACCCTCATCAATATTGCCCTTATGCGAATTGATAATTGAGGCAAGACTGATCTTGATTCTGAATTTGAATTCGGTACCTTTTAGGGCTAAAAGGCATGCAATCATGTTGCGTTGCGTTTGTATCTCTCGTTTTGATCGTCGCCAAATGAAGTATTCCGCACTCAACTTGCCCCGTAACGATGGCATTTAAAAAAATTAGTTTTATATCGCGGATCAACATACGCATATCGTCAATCTCGCAATTTCTAGTAACTTTCGCTAAACTTCCGATATAAAATGCGTAACGAGTTGCAAAATCGGATGTGAAAGTGATCTGAACTTTCGCAGTTGCGGAAGTAGAAAAGCGGTCTGTTGCATCACTAACCAAAATATCCCATCCATCCAAGACGAATAAAAGACTGATCCGCTGATTCACGGCGCCAACTCATTCGTTTTCCACCGAATTATTTAACAATCCTTGAACTTTTCGCCCCAATGATTCCAGTCTTATCGCACGTCTAAAGATCCACCACACCCGATCACGAACGCTACGTCTTCATACCATTCCCGCACACTATTGGCCATGGAGCATCGCCCCTTTCGCACCTCCTGCCACATAACCCCCGATCTCTCGACACCCTCTGGCCCCGTAAAAAAAACTTGTTATTCGGCACACACAGATCGTGCGTCCACATCGGACGAGGGCATGAAGAGCTCCTCGGTGGAATATCAGGCTCGCGTTCTTCCTCTTAATCCATCAAGTTTAATATACATGTATTCTGTGGAGCTTTGCATATGGTGCATGTGCATAGACGCGTAGAGACTTGAGAGAGCCGCGAGCGCAGAAAAGCCTCAGGGACTGAGACCTATCTGTTCCTACCAACGAGCTTTATGTCTTCCACACATGCGATATCGCGCTGCGCTGCTGTTTCTGATCGCACGGTCCTATGCACCTTCTCTCTCTCTCTCTCTCTCTCTCTCTCTCTCTCCTCCCCATCCTTCTTTCTCTATCGTCTACCGTCTAATACGTTACCTTTCTGCTTTATGCGGAGGTTAGACGTCACGAACCTGAAACACATTCGTTGGAGACCCCCAACAGAACATGTCTGATCTTTACCCCAACCCTGTCTTCAGCTTTTCTGCTTCTCGATATTTATCGTCTAATAGCCTATAAATTCCTCGCCCGCTGCTCGTATCGCTTTAGAATCAAACCATCTCTCTTATTCTTCCCTCGCGTGGCCTTACGAACGGCCTTTTCCACTATCGGTTACTTAAATATTTTGCCCTGATACCGAAGGATCCACGTTATATAGTTATACACATGGTCCATTTATACATCAGTCGCTTTATATGTCAGGACGATCAATGAAAAAAAGGTTCGTGGACGTTAGAAAAAGATTATCTCGAAGGTGAGCCCTGCACATAAATTTTTAGAGGGCAAGCCCTTTCCTGGTATCTTTCCAATTTCGGCTTGAGATCGTAGTTTTTTAGGTGTTCAATGACATTATTATTGCGAAATATGCTCAAAGGTCTATATATGTGATTTTTATGAAAAAAAAAGTCGATGCAGTGATTTTCTTTAGTGAATTGAAGTTAGATCGGATCAGATATTAATCTTTTTGATTGTTTTGCGAGATTTCTTTTTCATCGTATAGTAACTTTCTCCGCTATCGTAAAGAAGAAAAAAATGAATATGTTTCCTTCTTCGATGTGAAGAATTTCCTGAAAAGTCATCTGGATTTTTTTTCATATATATATTGTCGTGCAGCAAAACTAAGATCACTCGTGAAAAAATGATATGCATTTTTCGCATCTCAGATCGGTATAATTTCTCGAAAAAAGCAACATCGATTTGTGATGCAAAGAAATTGATACCATTTTTCGTTGTTACCATAGGCATAAAATTAGCTACGATAAAAATGTATACATATATAACGAAATCAAGACAAGCCACGGAGTTGTCGAGGAAACGCCGCGGGCCCTTCCAACGCGTACTGGGAGATAATCTCACCGGACTAAATTCGATGTAATAGACTATGGACTCAAGAACGGAGAGGGCTCTCTTGTATACCCCTGAAGCATACGCAGCCAGTCCCGTTTGTACTCTCCCGTCGGACGAGCATATCTACCACTGTACTCTGGATACGAAACAGTAGGTTATATCTTAATCCTTCTCGTTTGTGTTTGGCCTCAGTTCCATCGCAGCAATGTTCATGTCTGCGCGCGAGTCCAAAGCAAGCTCGCCCAATCCTATTATATATTCCTGGCGAGCCTCCGACCGCGCGGCCACAGTCCGACAAAGAGTTAATTTATATTTTCCTTAATTGCGTCCATCACGGGATGTAGCTGAGCTCGGTTTTGCTTCCATAGTGTTGGGTTGGCTTGGATGATAACTTACCTTTTTTCTTACGAGGTACATGTTTGATTACAACTATATGCTCTGTTGTTAACATATACACACAATTATCATATATAATCTGATATACATTATATGTATATTTTAGTTATCATATGTGTATACACACAGTGGGTGAAAAAAGGGCACGATTACGATATCTTTGGCGCCTTTATTTGACCCTGGTTTATTGATATTTGGCCCAAAATAAGACTTTTTTCAAGAGTGACAAAAATTGAAATCCGGCGTTTAAGGGGGTGAAACAGGGGGTTGAAAGTCGAAGCATTATTATGTTTGTGGTTCCCAATTTTGACTATGCAGCGTCCATATTCGATAGAAAATGCGACTTTTTCGCAGGGTAATGAAACTCGAAAATGCGGCTTTAAAGGATTGAAGAGGAGGGTGTTAAAATTTGGCTGTACATATATTTGAACATCATTTTTTGTTGTATCTTTTATTTTCTCTATGAAAAAATTCCCTTAAAAATTAGGATAAACTTCCGAAAAACTGTTACCTCCGATTGGCTTCAAATTTGGCACAGACCTTCTTTTTGACGATATAGGAGACCCTATGAAAAGGAATTTTGGCGTAACGCAATATTTTTTGAGATATTGAATTTTGAAAATCGGTAATTTGCTCAATCATGTATATACAAACATGTAATACATACGGTAAATGCCACTACTACCACAAACACACACGTGGGCGTGGAGCACTTTTCATGTGTATGCGTAATCGTTAAGTGAGTTTGGAGCACCATCGATGTGTGTGTGGAATCGTTGGGTGGGTCTGGAGCACCTTCGATGTGTGTGTGGAATCGTTGGGTGGGTCTGGAGCACCTTCGATGTTTGTGTGGAATCGTTGGGTGGGTCTGGAGCACCTTCGATGTGTGCGTGGAATCGTTGGGTGGGTCTGGAGCACCTTCGATGTGTGCGTGGAATCGTTGAGTGGGTCTGGAGCACCTTCGATGTGTGTGTGGAATCGTTGAGTGGGTCTGGAGCACCTTCGATGTGTGTGGAATCGTTGGGTGGGTCTGGAGCACCTTCGATGTGTGTGTGGAATCGTTGGGTGGGTCTCGAGCACCTTCGTTGTGTGTGTGGAATCGTTAGGTGGGTCTGGAGCACCTTCGATGTGTGTGTGGAATCGTTGGGTGGGTCTGGAGCACCTTCGATGTGTGTGTGGAATCGTTGGGTGGGTCTGGAGCACTTTCGATATGTGTACGATACCGTTCAACGTTGATTAGTCTTAGGTGCTCTTAATTTCATTTTTCCGGTATATGCTTGAAAATTAAATTACTGATTTGTTATTTGAGGAGTTAATTTGTGACTGCCTGTACTAAAAATTGATAGCCCGAAGTATCGTAACGTACATTCGTTAAAATCTGTTACCACTCATGCATGCTTCATATATTATTGCTGAAAATCGAAAATCGAAAAAGTACATTTTTTTCTTCTTCGGAGCGCTGTAAATCCGAAACTAAGGCTTAAAATGAAAAAAGTTATTCTTCTTTTTCGTATTTTTTTGGCCCATTTTTCATAACCCAACCATAAAATGCAGGCGCCAAAGATACCGTAATCTCCCCGAAAAAAGTTTTCCTGTAGCACGATTTAACGACTTTAATACTGAACGATATTAAGAAAACACTTCAAAGGAACATCATTCAAGTGTCCGCCACCGATTTCGTTAAAACTCATACATATGACAAAGCATTGAAAACCATTAGACACGTATTCTTTTGTATCTGCGGAAAAACGTTTTTAAGAGGGGAACGAGCCCTCAAAAAAATGCGTGTCACCCCTTAATTTCATTTTTTTTCAATTATTTTATAGTGAATTTTTCATCACTTTACATAAGAAGAATTTTGCTTTTTGTTTCATTCAGATGGGTGGACTGCTTGTGGGTGAATCTGCGAAACCACCCCTCGATACGCCTGTCTTTGAGGGGTGGTTTCCCCACTTAAAACCGTTTTTCCGAAAAAAATACCTGTCTGATAGTTTTCAATGCTTTATCACATATATGCGCTTCAACAAAATCGACGGCGGACACTGAAGTGATGGTCCTTTTTAGCCGTGACACGTATTGACATTATTTTCACTCCCCGTTGTCTGGTAACAGTTTTCTACGTAGAGAAAGTACATCGGCGTTTATACAGAAAACGTACACGCGGAACAATTTCATGCTCAAAAGAGTTTCCGTAGCCTCAGCGACAAAGAGACATAGTTCCTCTGTTATTCACTGGCGCATTGTATAGGACAGATGTCAACAAGTATTTTACAGTGAAGTCCGGATACTTTGAAACCTTTTATTGAGGTCCGGAGAAAAAAATGCAAATATCAATTACAGCAAGCAGGTTATTGTTGTTTCTAAAAAATAACGTGGCTCATAAAAACACGTATTATTGGTGTTTATTTTTTTTCTCTAAAAAATAATATAGGGTAGGCTGGGGTCGATAGAAATACGGGTCAAATTAAACAAGTTGAACAACTCGAAGACGGTTATTGACAGCAGCGCGGCCCCGAGGGGCGACGGGGCTGCTTTGCGTATCGGAACCTGTCGCTCAATGCGCGTCACCCCCCGAGCGTGTCAGACATTTTTATGTGGGTGCATCGCTTTTTCGACATAAAAAGTAAGTTTTTTAACTATTAGTATCTTGCGTTTTGCTACAAAAATATTGTTCCTTCTTCAGCGTTGTTTACAATCGTCATTACTATGAATATCCTAGTTGAATTTATTGTGGTCAGTACATACCTACAACGTTTAGGTTTTTTGCTGTTTGATAAATTATTTGAAGCGAGGGTGTGGGGGCAGATGAAACAAACGGTTCGAGGTCAATTGAAACGTGTTTCTGTTGACCCTGAACAAACATTTCATACGCAAGCAAGTTTTCGAAACCTTGTTTTATTTTTTAGATGCCAAGAAATCGTGCGGAAAGTAAAATAATATTAAAGCACCTTAATATACCTCCAGTGACACTTAAACTGGAATGAAAAGCAATAAAACTGATTATTTTTATTAAAAGTATATTTTATTCACAACGAACATGTTTTATCACTTTATGCACATCATTAACAGCACCTGAGTTTAGTAGAAACATTAGTTCAATCAGCTGAAAACACCTAATTCAACTAACCCCTGGCACCGTTTCGATTGACCGCGACACATGGTCAAATGAAACGTTTTCCAAGCGTTTCGAAATACACAATACAATTTTACCCGTTTTACACAATACAATTTTACTGTGATGATCCCTTATGGGACGAATTAGGCAAGCGAACAACAAATTATGCGCTCAGAAGTACAGAACAATTGAAAAACGCGCTTCAAAAAGAGTGGGACTGCTCGCAAGTATGCAAAAACGCTTGAAAGAAGTTTTGAAAACTAAGGATGGACCCACCGATCACTAGCTATGGTGAGAACAGAAAATTGCCATAGATAAAACTAAAGTTGTACATGTACGGAAACTTTTTGGTACATTTGACTAGTTATTGATCTGCTTATTACTTTACTGGCGAAGTCAGTGTTTTTCGCTTATTTCCCATTTTATGTTCATTGTTAATTAGATTATTTATAAGATAAAAAAATTGACATCAATATATTAACCAAAGATTGTAGAATAATATAAAATAAATTAGGCTGTACAGCGTGTACGGAAACTTTTTGGACCCACTGCATATATGTTTGGTGGTTGCGTTGAAAACCGCAGTTTTTTCAAAATTTATTTGGCAAGAACTTGTTCAATTACATGAATTAAGTATTTATCCCTCGTATTCAAATCAAATATTTAACATCAACATTTTTTAATTTCTCTGTTTTATAATTTCTTTTTCCAATTTCATATTTTCTTACTTTCAAAATCAAACATTTATCTCAAGTATTTTCCCTCGGATGTTATTACTTTCTCCCACCTCCCTGACAAAAGCCGAATCCCACCTCAAAAGGATGTCCTGTCTTCAAACGCTATCCACTCGTCTAGCCATTTTTGGACTCGCTCATAATAACGGAAGTAGGGTCAAAGTGGGAACAGTGACAACAGTAGGTACACTGAACCTTTTTTGTTTCTCAGAAGTGGACATGTATACATGTGCGTCTTTTTCACATTAGAACCGCCCTCGGATGCCAGTAGGTTTAAACCTGTCTGTGAGTCGCTCCCGCGCAATTCGGTAGTGAGGTGATTTTTAATTACTTTTGGTGTCAAAAGTTGAAAAACCTGCTGAGTTTGTATATTTGTTGCTTCTTTGCCTATCGCAGTTATGTTCGAAGTCATTGTTCTCCCGCAATATACAGCTATATTGCAGTATTTGAGCATTGTGTTTGTCAACCTAACAAAAATAGAAACTTGTCAGTACCCGCTTTAGAAAAAGGAGAGGGTCGGTACACAGCGGCTCAATTTTTCGAGGCACACAGGGGTAAGTCATTATATCCCGGGAAAAAATGTCATGTCTGAGTGAATATGTTCATATATGTTTCAGATATTGTCATATATGTATCAGATATATTCATATCTGACATTTTACAGTATCATATATGATTAGGTCTGATCATATTCCACATCATATATGCATATATAAGATCATATCTGATCAAATACGGTATCTGGCCTGACCATATATGAACTCATATCTGTTTATATCTGACTAAGTACCAAGGAGAGTTGGTACCGTAAATTCGTATCTGAACATACATTATGTGATATCTGAACGTATCTGTTCGTATAAGATCATATCCGATCAAATACGGTACCAGACTCTGCTATATAGATCTCATATATGTTTTTATCTGGTCAAGTACCAAGGCGAGTTGGCAGCGCGAAACCATATCTGAACATATATGATGTGATATATGAGCAGGTACGTTCATATTAAATTCTATTCCATCAGATACGATACCAAACCTGGAAAATATACGAAGTCTTATACACCCATACCTTATCGTATATGCAGTTCAGTTGTTCACACATGAAAACGTCTAAATATATGAAACGATATCCCATCAGATACGACATCTCATCTGACTGTATTATATGGGATCATGTGAGTTACTATAATATTGTTAGTTATTAACAAGTCGAGTGATGACGTGTAAACCCGCTTTATATATGTGAACATTTTAATATCTTCAGGACTGCTCGAATAAGGTTTGCTCTGTTTCAACAGGGTAAGATTTGCTCTGATATAGTCGGAGTCATACCTGGTCTGATAGTTCAGATAAACTATGATTCTATCATATGGGCAGGTCTATTGTTCATAGATGTCCCGGTCTACTGGGATCCACGGTATTTTATTCTTATATATTCAGATCTGGTCCGGTAGGATCAAATCTGTCTGACAAGATCAGATTTGGTCTAATAAGATTAGATCTGTCCGACATGATCTGATCTGGCCCAAAAAAATCAGATCTGGTCCAACAAGATCAGATCTTGTCTACGGATTGGATCTGGTCAGACCTGCTGCAATATGGACGGGTCTGCTCTCGAAATTATAATAATGGCTCTGTGATGATCATACATGCTCAGATATAAGCATACATGATCTGTCATGATATTACATGATCAGACCTGGCCATTTTTCTTGTCTGATCATATCTGATTCTACAGATATGATTCAGATACATTCAGATATATTCAGATATGAACTTTTTTCCCCGGGATGAATGTTTTCGCGTTGTGATTCAGATAGGTACTGGTACTACCTCATTAGGTAGGTACTCATTGTTGATTAATATTCAATGAATGATTGTAATTGATCCCATAATATGCTGTTTTTTTAATTAATTTTTCAATAGTTTAATGTACAATACTCCCCATTGTATAGAGACAAGCACTGCATTACCTACAAGTGTACAGTGGATCAGGGTAATGATCTTCAAATTTTGCTTGATTTTGAAATTTTGTTTGACTGTGAATTAGACATGTTTCACTATGTACACTCCCAAGTACACAGTGGATCAAATACGATTTTTTTAAAATAGTTATTATCTCAATATCTATTGGTTTAGGCCGTTCAGTGTCTTTCAAGGGGGAATTGTCTTTTTTTTTTCGCAAAATTTACCGCTTTTTGGGAATTTTTTTGTGAAGAAAGTATACAACGGAAAACTTGTGAAACTTGGCATATAGTTTTATTGATCTGTTTACTACATACAAAAAATTGTTTAAACAATTTCATCAAAAAATCCGCCTCCCACCCCCCTCGACGCGCGATGGTCCTTTTTTGATGGTTTGCACGATTACAGCCTTCACGTTCATCCTGCAACAAAAACCCAAAAAGCATTTTACTTTAGACACATATAGCTATCGTTCGATGAAGGGAAAAAAAATTGACGATTTGGTGACGTTTTGAACTTGAAGTATCGATTTTTCGAAAAAATTGATCGATTTTTTTTTATAAATAAAAAACTATTAAACGTATTGCTTTTTGCTTCATCAAACGATAAAAGGATGTCAGCTGAGCATTCTGTCCAAATTTGAAGGCAATCGGTTGAATAGTTTTTGAGAAATCGTGCACACCATCAAAAAAGGACCATCGCGCGTCGAGGGGGGTGGGAGGCGGATTTTTTGATGAAATTGTTTAAAAAATTTTTTGTATGTAGTAAACAGATCAATAAAACTATATGCCAAGTTTTACGAGTTTTACGTTGTGTACTTTCTTCACAAAAAAAATCCCAAAAAGCGGTAAATTTTGCGAAAAAAAAGACAATCCCCCCTTAAGGGGTGAGATGCAGTCAGATTTTTCCAAAAATCAATTTTAAAAAATTTTTTTGAAGTATGATGTTTCGATAATATTTCCTGAAAATTTCAAGTCAATCCGATGAATAGTTTCCGGGATATCCCACAATTAGTGAAGGGGCGTCCCCATAGCAGGTAGCGGCTGACGAACGCGCAAACGATACTACCCGGGAAGCAGAGTTGTGAATAATGCATTATTTTGATAGTGCATTACTGTATACATTACAAATTACAAAATTAATGTGTAATGGATATATGTTCCATTACAAATTACAAAAGTAATGTGTAATGGATATACGTTCCATTATAAATTACAAAAGTAATGTGTAATGGACATATGTTCCATTACAAATGACAAAAGTAATGTGTAATGGATGTGTGTTCCATTACAAATGACAAAAGTAATGTGTAATGGATGTGTGTTCCATTACAAATAAGAAAAGTAATGTGCAATAAATGCATGTTCCGTTACAAATTACAAAAAGTAATGTGTAATGGTTGCATGATCCATTACAAATTTCAAAAGGTAATGTGTAATGGACGCATGTTCCATTACAAATTGAAAAAGTAATGTATGATTAATGAGTGCTTCATTACAAAATACAATTACAATAAGGTAATTCGTAGCGGAGAATATTCCATCACAAATAGAAAAATTGCCGTGCTCACATTAGAAATTTGCACATTGCTATCTCATTATTTTATTTCGCTAATTGCAATTTGTTTTAAGTAAATTCGTTTTTCTTCTGCATAAAACTCGACAACACAAAAAAAAGGTTTATACAAGCCAGATTTTATCATCAAAAAAAATTACTTCTCAATACAAAGTCATGATCTCCCATACTTTTATGTGCACTCTTTCAGAATCCGG
This sequence comes from Ophion slaviceki, assembly GCA_944452715.1. Lineage (NCBI taxonomy): Eukaryota > Metazoa > Arthropoda > Insecta > Hymenoptera > Ichneumonidae > Ophion > Ophion slaviceki. The sequence goes on from OX101787.1 coordinate 27,098,583, forward strand.
GGTCGAAATTGAGTTTTGTGCATTAGAAAAATAAATATGGCCGTTAAAAAAACCTCGTGTTACAATTATAACGACAGAAGCGAGAAAAAGATCGAGAGAGAAAGAGAAAAAAGTGGCTAAGATGATGTTTCATGTATCTCACGAATCCGCAGAATAGGCGGAAGAAATTATACTTAACACAATTATAAGCATTCTAATAAAATATACGTAACTTAGCTAATAATAAAAGATGTAAATAATAATATAAGTAATATAACAAAAATGAATACAAGTTACTGAAACAAAACATGTCGCTTTATATAGTTTCTGCATGATATACCTATTTTATTATTTCAGATAACTACATAGATCGTTTGAAATTTATAACTCCTTGAATGGATTGTTCAGTAGACCAAACAATTTCGATCTATTTGAATTTGAAGTGGAGTTTTATAAGTTTGCAACGCGTAATCTGTTACACGTTGCTTTTATAATCGATATCCATTATCAATTGATAATAATAATAGTAATTGCTGTTTGCATTTATTCATGGTATATTACTTTTTCAATGCTCAATGAGGCACGCATTCATTACACATAATTTTTGCTTTTTTAAAGAGGAAGCTTTGTGATAAAAAGAATTTGTTTTCCAGTTTTCAATGTTAATGCTCGAAAAATTCTTATATATCTCAAAACTTCGAAAAATCATGCGAGACAATATATCATATCAGATCAATTTCAATATGCAGTTTTTTTCATTATTTGTAACCAGCTTTTGCTTGCAACTTCGTCCATGTCTTTAAAAGTATCGACTTTTTCATGTAGATAGCTTTGTCTGTGTAAAACAGCAAGGTGAAAGTAATGTGCGAACTTCTAATTTGAACGATTTCGTCTGCATTATTGAGCTTCAAGCAAAAAAAAATGAATTAGTCTTGAAAGAACTTTTAGTGAGCGAAATTAAATAATAAGACAGCAACTTTTAGCAAATGTGCAAATTTCTAATGCAAGCACGGCAATTTTGTTATGTGTAATGGAATATTCTCCACTACAGATTACTTTTTATCAATTGTAATTTGTAATCGAACATACATCCATTACAAATTACTTTTTAAAATTTGTAATGGAACGTGCATCCATTACTCATTACTTTTTGAAATTTGTAATGGATCATGCAACCATTGCACATTACTTTTTGAAATTTGTAATGGATCATGCAACCATTACACACTACTTTTTAAACTTTGTAATGGATCATGCAACCATTACACATTACTTTTTGAAATTTGTAATGGCACATGCATTCATTGCACGTTACTTTTCTCATTTGTAATGAAACACACATCCATTACACATTACTTTTGTAATTTGTAATGGAGAACTTATCCAATACACATTATTTAAAGTAATGAGTAATGCATTATTTTAAAATTACTATTTTCACAACTCTGCCGGGAAGGCAGAATGCTTCGAAGACAACAACAAATTGATATTTTGGAAGCTTCCACATCGGCAAATGCCCTATTGTATGGGAATTGATGATTCGATGTAAGTAATTTTTTAATTAGTATTTCTATACATAAATCAAGTGTAAAATTGGAAAACTCTTTCAGAAATTTTCAAAAATGTATTACTCAAAAACTATAAACTTTAGCATAATTTTATTAAGAATACTTTCGTTTTAAAATTACCCAAAATGTTTTTAAAAAAGAATTCATCCCGAAAAACATTAATTATTTGAAAAATTGTTTTAACAATTGGCTATAAACAATTGAATTCTCGACTTTTCGGCAAAAAAAATTGTGATTCGGAATCAGCGGATCAAAATATATAAAAAAAGTTTAGCTTCATCCATCGAGCTCAAAATTTTACGAACATATAATACCGTATCTACATCGAAAAATTTTAAACGCGTTTTTCTCGAAACTGTGTTTTTCAAGTCGGTGACCACTATGATTCAAAAACCACTCGATGGATTTTGATGAAATTTGGTGTGCTTATTGATAGCATTAAAAACTAGTCCTTAATCGAAGGATTTTCATTTTTTTTTATTTATTTTTTTTTTAAACAATAAACGAGCGATTTTTATGGTCGAAAATCCAAAGTCTTCTGTCAGAAGCCGCCATTTTATTAATTTTTGTAAAAAAAAGCTTCCATTAAGGACTAGATTTATTATTAAACTAATGATTTTTTTTTGTTTTTTTTTTGTTTTTTTTTATTTCAGATGATCCAGTCAAATTTTAGGATGGTCACCGCAAAGCACTACATGCCGAAGGGGGTCCGACAAACATGGCGATATTTTTCTAAATAATCAATATTTTTCTTTGAAAATTTGTACAAGTCAAGTTGAAATATAACATAAAAAGTTTTTGTAACCACTTTTGTAAAACAAACTTAATTACTATTAAAAAAAATTATTAAAAATGCTCGTTTTTCCACGCCTCTGACTGCATCTCACCCCTTAACAAAATGAAGCCATAGAACACACCTCACGTTTAGTCAAGGTTTCATTGAGATTGTGTGAACGGTTAGGCGACTATAGACCTCTGAAAAAATAAGCCACCGATCCCACTCTGACCGTATGCATCTTCTAAAACGTGTTGCATTGATCGGAACATGTGATGATCACCTGGGGCAACGTCCGGAGGATACGCTGGGTGTCAGAGGACCTTCCATTTCAGTGTCATCAGTATTTTTCACCGCCAATGCAACCTAGGGCCAAGTGTTGTGATGGCCTTGTTCAATCAAATTATCGTTCAAACGCTTCCGTTGCTGTTGGTAACGTTCGGCAGTGACCGTTCGCTTGGCTGTCAGGAGCTAGTGAAGCACTACCCCCTCAATATCCGACCAGATGCACAGCGTGCCTTTGTGACCATGGATATTCCATTTTGACGATGTTGATGGGTGGCCAGGATCAATCCATGATTTTGTGCGCTCAGGCTTGGCGAATTAGAAGATCAAAATATGTTCATGCTAGTATGATGTGAAGATGTATATGCCCAAATGAAGCCTGATATTCTCCAGTCTTACAGTTTTCCCTTAACGAGTTAATTATTAAATACGTAATTTAGCATGGACGTGTGTATGTGTGTGTATGTTTATTTGATGTCTCGAGAGATCATGCTGTAGCCTGAGGGACTTTTGGTACGAACGTCAAGAGTTCCTTTGTATCAGTTGTATCGTACTCCACAATTGCCCGCAGACATGACACAAGGGAAAGACGAAGAGAGAGAGAGAGAGAGAGAGAGAGAGAGAGAGAGAGAGAGAGAGAGAGAGCACTTTCCAGCCCCGAGGGCCTTTTTTCAGATTGCGGAAATGATTGCGAGTGTCTCGGAAATCTGGAGCGTTGTTCCGATCTTGCTGGAAGTTACCCGCGTTTATATACAGGTAAAATGGTACTGTGAAAACGGAGAAAGGTACTTACCATTTATGGCTTTGCAAAGTTACGCGTGTTCTCGTGGTACTAGAGTATATTGATTTGTTTATAATTATCGTACGCGAATCGAATTTTCACATTGATTTTTTTTTTTTTATTTTCTTAACCTCATTGGGGATTTTTTTAACCTTTTGCGAAACTGTCCAATTCAGATTTCCTATTCTGAATGGCACACACTTTTTACTAGCCCAAAGGAACCCAAAACAACCCAAACGCCGGCTTTTTGCAAGTTGACCCAAACAGCCTATACGGCATTTCACTAGTGATTTAGTTTGATTGGTTTTGTTAGGGAATGTTTGGGTTTGTTTGGCTTGAGTAATTCACTATTGAAAATAATGACTACTATATTAATGATACAGGATTATGGTGCCATTGTACCATTTGTTACCTTTGTTGCAATATCCGACGCGTAATCTTGCTAATTAAAAAAAATGCAGTGGCCTTGTACATTCGTTTTTTTTTTCAGGCGGAAATTAAGGCGGTACTAGCGGATTGACTAGTTGACAAAAATCTGTAAATTTACTAATCTGAAAAAAGCAATAATGCATTTAGGTATAATAATAACCATGATACGAAAAGGAATTATTTGAGAAGTGTATGTGATAATTGTGTGTATGATATTATGAAAAGTGAACTATTAAAATGGCAATCAGATTTGACTTGAGTTGTCCCACCGGCCGCCATTTCACAATTTTGGCAATATCCGTGGCAACCATGGAGAGCAGTGGTAAGGAGTACGAACGCTTGCGATGATCACAATCCTAAACCGTCCGTGGAACTCTGGATATTGTTGGGAGTACAAATGAATCTCCGCCGTTTAACAACAGATGGCCCTACCAGGAGGTTATGGTTGAAATTGCCAGATGTAGAACGTCATATTGTAAGGTTGGACATCTGGCAAGCCCATAACCTTGAAATATTAGCGATTTTGTATCAGCATCACATAATTTTTGTCGTGCCAAAATGTCGAGTTTTGAGCCGAACAAGCGTCATTTGCGGGAACGAAGTGTACCAAGACGCGGAATTGGAAGCATTATTGGAGGGAGATTCGTGCCAAACGCAAGATCAACCATAACCTCCTGGTGGGGCCATCTTTTGTCAAACGGCGGAGACTTATTTGTACTCCCAATAGTAGTTAGTGGTTTCACCGCGTGCGTCGCTATTGCATGACCGAACTGAAGTGAAGTGAGCGGCAAGAACGCAACCGACGCCATCTGCCATCGACGATTCCCGCTTGGCGTACATGTCGGAATAAAGCGTGTGTGGACTGTGCGAACTAACGAATTTTTCGAATTGTGTTAAATTTGATAACAAATAATTGTGTCTCGGTATAATATATACTTAAAGTGATCTGCGGCGATAACGGTCACAGGAATGTTATGAATGTTCCAGTGTTTATAAATAAATGTTGTTTATTACCACTTCCGCAACGAAAAGAAAACATATTAATTTAATTTTTATATTTCGTTATTATTCTTCACCTGTGCAGTGTATCATGATGTGCGAATATGTGGTCTGATAATTTGTAAAACTTTTGTCTGGATTCAAAATTATGAATTTTCTTGTGTCTAAAAATAAATTTTGTTTGTTACAGCTCCCGTAACGAAAAAAAACATTGACTTAATTTCTGTATTTCGTTATTATTCTTCAAAACAATTTATGTCTTATAAGAATTCTACATATCTATATAAAATTCTTCTATCTATCTATATAAAAATTCCCTTCACTAACTGGTTTTACAATTAATTTGATCAAATTATCTCTCCATATGAAGTAGTAAATGGTGCATTTTGCATATCGTACGGCACTGGTTTGTTGCTGACTTTACTTCGATTCGCTAGGTGCGCAGCACCATCCTTCTCGTCCTCACTTTTGCGGCCGATCTCACGACACTGCGTTCGTACTCCCTAGTCACTCCCTCTAGTCATCATAGTGGCAACGCTGTACCCCGGCGCTTCCGATAAATGTTAAACATTACTTATTAAATGTCTTACATACATTGTAACAACAGATATGGATTGACATAGCATTCGTTTGAATCTCGGACGTGATCTAATTGCGTGAAGGGGTTTTTTCACTTTAGACGCTAAAAAAGGCTATTTTCATGAATTTTTGTGATAGGTTTACATTATAGAAATTGATATAAAAGTTGTTACTCTTGAGAAGTTTCGGTACAAAAGTCAAAATGTTAAGAAATTGATCAAATTTGGTGATAATGTTCTTCAACATTAAGTGCGAAAACACACATTTTTTCAAATTTTTCTTCCACGTGGTTATCGAGTAATTAAGCATTAAAGCAGATTTCTTGTGCCCGCAATGTATACCTACATATATGGAAACGCTACGCTTATACACGTGAACTTTAGTGTTAACTTACTGTGCGGAAGAAAAATCTGAAAAAATTCGTATTGTCAAATTTGGCACCAAAGAATATGTTCACCAAATTTTATAAAATTCTGAACTTTTTGAAATTCTTTATGTTTTTAACACAGTTTAGCATGGCAACATTGTATCGCCCGTACCGAAAATCCTTAATGAATACACTTTCGAAAAACACTTGAAAAAAAATGTGTGTATTTATGTAACCCAAACAAACTTTAAACGCGTTTTTCTCGGGACAACGTTTTTCGACGGCTTGTTGATAAAATCTTCGAAACTACTGAACCGATCCTTGTGAAATTTTAACCACATATTCTTTACAACTATAGCTATAGCGCATATCAAGGATTTTCTAAAATTCTGATATTTACTATTTTTTTACCAAAAACGGTGAGAAAACACTTTTTTTCGAGAAAAGTCCGCCATTTTGTTATTTTTGCATATATCAAAAATCGTATGATATGCGGTATAGCCATTAACATACTGAATTTAAAAGCGTTTGAATTTTTGTTGCGGATGATCTATCTCCGATATTTCATCAACAGCACAGACCTACAATTTTTAGGACATTTTTTTAACTACCATTTTTGTCTATAAATAGTCACTTAAATAAATATTTGTTTAAGGCTATTTTAAAATAGCCTTTTTTAGCGTCCAAAGTGAGAAGACCCCTTAAGAACCTACAACTTTTGTCATTGCATTCAAATTGACCGGCTCCATTCGAATTCTCGAATACGAGCACAGGTGACACAGGAAGTGTTTTGCTATGAATAATGTGTCCTAAAATATTGGGTTTTATAAAAAAAATTATAAAAAAAACTAATATTAATATAATTTATATAACTAAGATGATGATGAGTGCCATGGCTCTTCTTCGTCCTGCTCACTCTCTGTGTCTTCAGGAACGTCCTGCGCTTTTGAATCTGTCAAGGAATATCACTCAAGTGTCCGTCTCTAATTTTGTTGAAACTCATATATATTATAAAGCATTGAAAACCATTAGACACGTATTTTTTTTGTCTGCCCAAAAACGTTTTCGAGGGGGGAAACGACCCCTTAAAGAAGGACGTGTCGCCTCTTAATTTCATTTTTTTCAATCATTCGATGGTGGATTTTTCATCCCTTTACATTAGAAGAATTTTGGTTTTTGTTTCATTCAGATCGGTGCACTGCTTGAGGGTGAAACTGCAAAACCACCCCTCGATACACCTTTCTCTGAGGGGTGGTTTCCCCCCTTAAACCCGTTTTCCGCAGATAAAAAAATACCTATCTAATAGTTTTCAATGCTTTATCACATAAATGCGTTTCAACAAAATCGACGGCGGACACTTAACTGTCGTTCCTTGTGAGACATCTTTAGAGTCGGGTTTAGCGGAAATTATCAATTCAATTGCATCCTTCGTGAACGGCATTGATTTTTTTGGGGGGTTGGTCTCATGCTAGTGATCAGTGGGTCGGAATTTAATAATTGTCTGTTTATAATATCAAGGTCACACTCCGCCCGAATATAAATGCTCTATTCATTTCACTATCATGGTTGTTCACCCCTGACTCGAAAAAGTGCGGATAAGTGCAGCTGATTTGATGATGATTTTATTGTACAAACTATCATCTTGCAATAACAATTTAAATAAAAGCTTTTCATGCTTAAAAAAACTTTTTATGCTGAAAAATCTGGAAGAAAATTTAACAATTCTGAACTTTTATTTCTAATGACGAAAGAACAGTATTCCGTTAACAAATAACACAGCAAAATGTTTCAAAAGTATGTGTTCTTACCTGCTCGATCCAAATCCATAACAATATTTTTTTAAAAATCGCTGTTAACAAAAATGTTTACTTTTTAACGGCGATAGTTAAACTTCGAAAGGCGAGAAAGATTCGTACACTTGCAGCGATGGTAAAGTTTCGACGGAAACTAGAGCGCGGGTGCAACCGATGAGAAACGGGTAAGGATTGCCTATTCTTCTGTGCTCATTAAACAATGATGATAACCGATTTTTTTTACCTGCGTTAAGTTTTAGAAATTGATTTACGACCGGTTAGATCGTCAGAATACCCGTATGTGCGGCGTTGCAAAATCTATGACATCTCTCCCGTCATGGCAGACGTGATTAGCGAATGCAAAAATTAGTCCATTCAATCGATAATACCTGCTCGAAATGTCTCGTAACCTAAATTTTTTATGGAATACCCGTGAGGGCGACAGTTTTTAAAATTATTTATCGCTTTCGCATGGCTCCGAATGTAATCGCGAACCATTATTATTCCCGTCTCAAAGTTTGATCCGTACGGATTCACTATATGGTGCGGGTTAAGGGGTTACCCCCACTTGCGATTTTGAAAAAATCGATTTTTTTATTGCATTTTTTTGAAGTATAAGTATCTGAGAATATGTCATGAAAATTTCAAGTCGATCCGAACAAAATTGACTGAGATATGAGCGTTGAAAGAGAAGAATCCGTTGTGAAATTGAAACTTTAAACGCGTTTTTCTCAAAATGGCGTTTCTGAAGTTGGTGACCAAGAGTACTCGAATACTAATGAACCGACCTTCTTGAAATTTTGCAGGCTTATTTAATACATAAAAATGTAGTCTTTAATCGTTCGATTTTTTTTTTCGAAAAAAATGGCCGTTTATAGCCAAAAACGGCCGTTTTTTTCGTTAAAATCGAACCATTAACTTTGACTGTCCGCCATTTTGTGAAAAATGAATATTTTTTAAAATCCTTCGATTAAAGACTAGTTTATACTTATATTTGACTAAATCCATCCGCATTTTTTTTTCAGATGATCCACTTCGCCGCAATGTTGGTCACCGCAAACCGTGTATATAAAAACATTATTTCATTGACGGCCATTTGCCACTAAACAATGTAATATTTTTCAATAAAAAAATTACTGAAAGTTCTTCAAGATGTTCTTTAAGATGGTATATTGATCGATTAAAAAAGTTTTGTAGTTTTCTTTTGAAAAATTCATGAAAAAGGCCTTTTTGCGCTACACGTGGGGGTAACGCCTTAAATGCTTCGATTTAGTGAACGAATTACTATTGTATTTAGCCGGTAAGGCATGCGGAGTTTTCGCGGACGTCATTCTGTATGTCTATACTACAGCATATAAAAAAATCAATTGTTTTTTATAATGAGGAGGTTCGTGCATGTACTACCTTAAGCTCGTATAGATTGAGTTACATAGTGAAGAATGAAAATTCCAAAACATGAGAATCTTAAAAAACGCGAACGGCTTCATCAATCCTGGTCAAATTCAGTACCAAACATGTTGACCCCCAAGTATTATGACATTGAAGTTTGCATCGTTCGAACGCAACGACAGTTCCGTAGACCAATTTTTTAAACCAAATTCTGGCCTCCAAAATCGCTTTAAGGGGGTTCGGCCATTCTAGAGGTCGAAAAAATAGACTTTTTGGCGATTTCTTTTTTCAAAAAAACTACAAAATATATCGAAACTACAAAAAAGGGCGTTTATCATACATATCAGTGACTGTATACAATAATTTTTTGGAAGCGATTAATTTCAAAATGGCGGTTGTGCAGCGTTTATCTCAAAACTGCATTTTTTAAGTTTGCCGGAAACATAACTCAGACAATTTTCAACCGATTCACTTGAAATGTTGAATATATTTTGAAAAATACGTTGTCTATGGAAGTACGTAGGATTTTTTTATATTGCATAGTTAGTTTGTTATTAACAATTATCTAACGATTTTTTAGGTCAGATAATTGTTAATAACAAATTAACTATGCAATATAAAAAAAAAATCTTATGTACTTCCATAGACAATATATTTTTCAAGATGTATTCAACATTTCAAGTGAATCGGTTGAAAATTGTCTGAGTTGTGTTTCTCGCCAACTTGAGAAATGCAGTTTTGAGATAAATGATGCACAGCCGCCATTTTGAAATTAATCGCTTCCAAAAAATTATTGTATACAGTCACTGATATGTGTGATAAACACCCTTTTTTGTAATCTCGATTTATTTTGTAGTTTTTCTGAAGAAAAAAGTCCTCAAAAAGCCTATTTTTTCGGCCTCTAGATTGGCCTAAAGCCTTAACTTTTTTCAGCATCCTTATTAGAGATCTCCAGCCTAAATATGTAAGACATTTTTTTAAATGATATTGAAAATGAGACGATACAAAAATGAAAATGAATTTTCGTTGCATTCAAACGATGCAACCCAAACAAACTTCAACATCGTCAAGTATTTTTATCCAAAAAATCTAAGCTCGATATGCCAAAATTCACGCGGCTGCGCGACCACGGAGCATTTTTTAAATTTTGTTATACATTTTCATAATTCTTTGAAAGTGCAATCGTCGTACCGATTTTGACGAACATCATTGGACAAAATATCGCTGTCCCAAATGCGTGACAAATCTCACCTCGATAGCTGGGGTCGTGACTTTGATTTTTCCCCAAATGAAATTACGAAGTTCTCCCTACACTACTCTATCCGTGTGCAAACAATTATCCGGACGACCACAATTTTGGGAATATTTTCGGAAATTTTTCGTCAAGCACCGTTGGGCTGGGTCAATATTCGGATGGGTGACCGCGAACAAAAGTAGAACCAAGAAATATCAAATCACGTCCTCGAATAATGCACCTCGAAGTACCTGAATATTCAGGTGATATCATGCGTTGCTTCGGTACGCTTCAAATTTCCCTTCGAATTTCAATTTCTCCATTGATGAGCCTCGTTTTTCCCTCTCGCTGTTGCGTCCCTCTTGAACGTCTCTGTGCGAATAAAACGACCGAAATAAATCGACACGTTATTCAGCGGTATCACGCGGATTCATCATCGTCAAGGGGTGTTCCGAAAAAAAACGAGAATCCCCCTGCCCCTCCGGGCCTCCCGCAGTTTCGAAATGAAAAGAGGCGCGAGCGTAGAAAAAAACGAAGGGTGAGGGATTGAAGTGGAAAAAAGTTAACGTATGCTGAAAGTCCTCGAGCAGTGACGAGCGAGAGAGGGTGAGAGAGGGAGAGAGGGTGGAATAGGAACATGTTCTTCAAACGCGTAGCCCGGAGCGAAAAAAGTTTGTTGAAAAAAAATAATAAAAAAAGAGAATAAAAGAATAGAGTAAAAGTTTTGTTCCTACTCGAAAAACGATGATAAGACAGGCACACGAACAAACACACGCCCACCGGTTGCTGCCGAGCACATTCATGACTGCCCTCCCTTCGCGGCTCAAAAAAAACTTGCCGGGAAATTTATCGTTCTCATTTAGAAGAGAGCTTTTGCCGGGCAAAGAGCTCTCCACTCTACCCTTAAATATATGTGCATATACATATATTTTATGGTGCGGCGAATATCACCCCCGACACTTCTCCTTTTTCTCCTTTGGATCCTGTGTCACGTTTCGAAGACACACAATGTGCCAAAGTGTCGGAAATCCGTTACGTTATCCGCGAATGCGACGAACTTTTTCTTTTCCCTCAGATGCGAAAAAAAACGTGCACTGCATTGCGGAGGCGATAAGGGATGAAATTATTATTTTTTTTTCACATTAGAAAAATACCGCAATTTTCTCTGTTTTTCCAACGAAACTTTTCCGAAACAACTTTTCAGAAAATATTGGTAGTACGAATAAGTCTCCGCCGCTTTTTCAAATTAAAAAATGGGCTTTATTGTGAAAGAACGATACTTTATGTTTTATTCAAAGTATCGTCGATCGCTACCTACTATTTTTTCTCATCTTTCTGGCAGCATATGGATACCGCGTCGGAAGAGCGCTTCGTCTTTTGAGGCTATCCACAAATCGACCCAATTTTTGGTATCATCATATGATGTGAAGTGCTGCTCGGACAGACCGTGCGTCATCGATCGAAATAAATGATAGTCGGAGGGAGCAATGTCTGGTGAATACGGCGGGTGGGGTAAAACTTCCCAATTGAGTGTTATGAGTGACACTTCGCTTATGCCTGGCAAGCGGCATTTCACATGTGCAAAATCGGCGTTCAACGTTTCTCGGCTTCAGTTCATATGGAATCCAATTTTCTTGCTTATGAATCATTTCCAATGATTTCAAATTATGTGAAATTGCTTGTTGAGTCACTCCTAATGTAAGTGCAAGTTCTTCTTGCGTTTGGCATGAATCTCCCTCCAATAATGCTTCCAATTCCACGTTTTCGTACACTTTCGACCTTCCGTTACGTCCTTTGTCTTCGACGTCAAACTCACCGTTCTTAAGGCTTAAGGCTACAGTAACGGGTATAAAATCATGTGCGAATTTAACGAGTTTTTTTCGTATGAAAAAGTGATTCACTCATAAAATTAATTACACATCTATTTGCTATGAATATCAAGCTGTTAGAAATTTTTTTATTCATTAGCATCCACAATTTTTGACCTAGTACAAAAACCAAAAATTCTCGTCAATCTACATTAGAATACCTAAAGAAGTACGTACGGAATTTAAAAAATATTGTTTTATTCAAAAGTTGTAGGTATTTGAAGTTAAGAAATGAATTTTCAGTGAAAAACTTCGTTGTAATTGCTCATAAACTGCTCATAAAATGAAAAGTTTTCGATTAATCAGAAATTCCGTACGTACTTCTCTGCGAAAGGCAATTAGGGACTTAACTTTTAAATTTGAAGTAAATCGAGTGAAAATTGTTGAAGTTATTTGTCACGCCAATTGAACAAAAGCTGTTTCGAGAAGTTTCGAGTAGTCGGACATTTGGACAATCCATTTTGGACATCGAAAAAAAATATATATATTTTTTATAATAGCTTGATATTCATACTACATAGATGTGTAATTAATTTTATGAGTGAATCACTTTTTCATATGAAAAAAAAATTGTTAAACTCTCACATGATTTTATACCCGTTACTGTGGCCTAAGGCCTTAAACTTTTGAAACCACTCACAACTTCTCTCACTGAAAACAGCCTCACCATATGCTTCTACAAGCGATCGATGCGCCTCAGCGGCAGATTTCTTCAAATTAAAGAAGTAAATCAAAAGTTCCCGCTTATTCGGGTCAACACTCGACATTTACGTACGAAAAAAATTATGTGACGCTGATACAAAATCGCTAATATTTCAAGGTTATGGTCTGGCAGACGCCCAACCTTACGATATGACGTTTTACATCTGACCATTTCAACCATAACCTCCTGGTGGGGCCATGTTTTGTCAAACGGCGGAGACTCATTTGTACTCCCAATAAAAAAACACGTTTCCGAAATAGCTCTTCGGAAACTAGACAAACATATTCCGAAATAACTCTTTGGAAAATACAAAAATGATTTTCCGAAATAACTCTTTGAAAATTTAAAAATACTTCTTGGAAAATAGAAAGAAAAAATTTTTTTTCTGAAATAACAGAAATTTTTTTAAAAAACACTTTCGAAATAACTCTTCGCAAAAATAAAAATACATTTTTTCCAAAATAGCTCTTTGGAAAATAGAAAAATACTTCTCCGAAATAACTTTTCCATCAAATGGAAAAACGCTTTTGTGCATTTGCTTGGTAGCTTATTTTGGTAACATTATAAAATCGTATACATTCGCTTTTTCATCAATTAAGCTGGAAAGGTAAGAATACGTTCCTGAGTCCATTTTTTAACTTATTCGATAAGTTTGTATTCGAACAAACTATACATCAAAAATCGTTCTTTTGGAATCATATAAAATCTCAATAAATAAGAAACGTGTTTTTCATACTACCCTTGGTATATAATATACACAGGGTATTAGGAAGGTCGATGCAAAGCCTTAAGGGGGTGATAGATCACCTCGGTAGTAACATATCTAGCTAAGGTTACCTTAGTCCAAAGTCTAAGGATTTCGAGTTATCATGGTGAGTATGATTTTTGGAAAATTTCCCAAAACTAGGTACTAACTCGTTTACCTCTTATGTAAAAGCTATTTTTTTCAAATAGCATTCACATCAGAGGTATTTTTATTTTTTGACAAGTTTTTAGTTATTCAACAGGTTCTATTTAGTTAGTTGTGCGGATACAGATGATTGTATTGGTGTTTGTCGATTGAATACACATTGAGCTACGACGCAAATACGTTTTTAGTTACCAATTATTGACTAACGTGTTAACCTATCACCCCCTTAAGGCTTTACATCGACCTTCCCAACACCCTGTACAATGGTAACCTTAATACGATATGCTAATATAAATAATAATTTAAAAAATATATTAACAGAACCTCAACCCCCTGTACCCACGACAAAGACATAAATTGTTACAAAAAAAACCAATCGATAGCAAACAGCACGTCGTCGTCGCAGAAAAATAAGGGATGACACGCAATCGCAATTTTTTTTACCCAGATATCAACATATATTTTATTCCCCCGACTCTCTGTCTCTCTGCCCCACTCTCCGGGGAAACATACAATTTTCATATACATATATTTCATATACATAAACATACGTATGCATGTATACACGCTCCTATACACACACGCGCATACTCGATATACATATTTATTTAATATATTATTAATTAGTATCTAATAAGATTTTTCTGTGTGTGTCATTTCTTTAAACATTTTTTTAACGCCCGTATGTTCGAAGGCCGTTTTTTTTCATCGTTAAATTGTTCGGGTGGTCGTGGCCCAGGAGGAAATTGTGGCCGCTGCTACGACCAGCCCGAGGAGAATAAAAGATCGCGGCAACTCGACCACGGTCGCACCACCTGAAATCAGAAATTGCGAAACGCATGAGGAGAGTGCGCGAGAGAAAGGAACGTACGGAGACGGAACGGAAAAAACGACTCGTTACTTCAGTTATTGCACCTCGCGAGATGCTATTTATCATTTTTTATCGCTCGCCGAGTCTCGTGGTCACAATCGTTGTGCAGCGCCTGGGCTTTGAACACCGCATACTGTTCTATGTACAAAATCACATATATTTCATATATCTCTATACACACCCACATGTATGTACGAATATGTGTACGCGCGTAAAAGATCGAGTTATTGGAACCTCAAAATAATGGTTTTCATAAAATACTTTTCATCTTAATATATATACAAAATCGAGGTACTAAAAATAAATAATAATGTGTTGTTGTTAAATAGTTATATTATTATTATCTTCTTTAGATTATTTTTTAAATTATAATAATTATTATTATCTTTTTGAGATTATATTTAGATCATTACTATTATTATTATTAGTATATTTCTATATTATTTTTTAGGTTAGTAGTAATAATGATAATAATAATAATAGTAGTATTATTATTGTTATTATTATTATTACTATCATAAAATTTTGCATGTCAATGTGACCGCAAACTTTTTGCACCACAAATAAATACTCATGTATTGGTGTTAGTCATGTTAATATTATTACCATCATCGTCACAAATCCAAAGGAACTTTCTCTTTAGAAAATAAATGTTTATTGTCGTTATTATAATTATCATTATTACTGTTTTTATTTTTATTATTATAAGCCCAAATAATAAGAAAAGAAAATTCCCGAAATCTGTGAGTAAAACAACGGCACGTTATGATTATCACTCATAAATGATGAAAAAAAAAACAAACGAAAACACAATAAATAGGCTGAAAGAAAATACAAACTAATGTAAAAAAAATGTCTACACCATAATTGTTTAGAGACCCTAGGGGCAATTTCATTAAGCATAACAAAAAGCACATATAAATAATAATAATAAAAATCGAAATCGAAAAAAAAATATGATTATTTGAGGGCCTAGTACAGTGAATTTCAACCGGTGTGCCGCGGCACACTGGTGTGCCGTGAGTGTATTTCTTGTGTGCCGCCAAAAAATAGGCGGATGTATGTATCACGTGATAATACCCGGGCACCGATCGTGACGAGTGTCGTTTCGCGGGGCGGTCGCCGCGGGGCGAAGTCCAATACGAAGTCTCGCCGTAAGAATTTTACAGAGATTCAAGTGTGCCGCCTTATAAAAAAGGTTGACAAACACTGGCCTAGTAGATCGATCCCAGATTTCGTATTCATGCTTCAAGCAAACTAACAAGGAACATCCCTCAGGTGATACCCTTCGATTTTGTTGAAATTTGGATATGTTATAAAGCACCGAAAAGTAAGCGATACGTATTTTTTTTATCGGCGGAAAAACGGTTTTAAGGGGTGAAACCACCCCTCGAAAAAAGGCATCTCTAGGGGTAATACAGCAACTTCACACACAAGGAGTCCACCGATTTTAATGAAACAAAAACGAAAATTCTTCTAATCCGAAGCAATGAGAAATCCACTATAGTGACATTGCAAAAAAATTAAGGGGTAGTTTCACCCCTTAAAACCGTTTTTTCGCCGATAAAAAAAATACGTATCGCTTACTTTTCGGTGCTTCATAACATATCCAAATTTCAACAAAATGGAAGGGTGTCACCTGAGGGATGTTCCTTGTAAGTAACGATTCGTCCAATTTTCATCGCCGTGGTAATTTTTTTCCAACACTCGCGTACATTTAAACGAATTCGGATGATTTTGAAAAATATTCTCGACGTGAAAGGGCTCGACGAAATCGCAAAGATTATCGAGAAAAAGAACGAAAATTCTCACAAATTCCATACGTTAATTAATTCCGTGGGGAAATTCTTTTCTTCCTCGTGCACTTGTGCAATACGGAATTGTGTGGCACGAAAGCCGATATTCTTTACGCGTTAGCGCAGTTTCTCTACCCGCATAACTGATAATATATATGCCCGCCTTTTTTGCCCCCGCGCCGGGAAAAAAATGTCCACGCCTGTCTCGGCCATATGTCACGCATTTTTTCGCCCGTATTTAATTTAATTCGATTAGAAAAAATTGGCCGAAGGTGATGATGTACGAGTTTAATTGCGTTGCAGGGCGAATGGAAAATTGGCAGCGCGAACTAGCGCGATCGCACTATTCGTTAAATTATCCAGGCATGATGCGTACCGAAAGACTTTTTTTACCCCATTGCGAGCAATTAGAAAAGATTTTTCCGTTTTAAGGGAGTTGAAGGGTTGCTGCATTTCGGACCAATGGTCCGGGCAGTCCAAATCGATGAAGCGGTAATTTCCCGCGGGGATTTAAATTTCATCATATTGATATTGTAAAGTGAGATCGAGGAAGCTCCCTGCATATTGCGAAATTGATGTATATGTGTGTGTGTGTATACACACACACACACACACACACACACACACACACACACACACACACACACACACACACACACACACACACACACGCACGCACGCACGCACGCACGCACGCACGCACGCACGCACGCACGCACGCACGCACGCACGCACGCACGCACGCACGCACGCACGCACGCACGCACGCACGCACGCACGCACGCACGCACGCACGCACGCACGCACGCACGCACGCACGCACGCACGCACGCACGCACGCACGCACGCACGCACGCACGCACGCACGCACGCACGCACGC
>OX101787.1:27118289-27174055 GCA_944452715.1 Ophion slaviceki
TGTGTGTGTGTGTGTGTGTGTGTGTGTGTGTGTGTGTGTGTGTGTGTGTAAAAGTACATTCATTTCGCAAAAGAGGAACTGACAGTGAGCCATCGAAAAACAAAGAGATTGTTCGAGAGTCTCGCGAGGGGAAAATACGACAAAATTAATAGAGTGATATCCCGTTGAAGAGAGGAGCAATGGAAGAAAATTACTTTATTTCCTCTGCACCCAACGCCCAACGGTCAGTTATTTATGAGACCCTGCTTCGTAAAGTTGAAATTCAACGGGACGATAAGACAAATTTCATTTCGCGAATATCACCTGAAGTAGAATGTATGAGAGTTCTAAGTAAATAATAGAACGATGAATTAACAATGATATTTATCATTATATATCATGATACATGTTATTATATATGTTATATTATTTATAACATATTAATATTTCATTTTATATATCTAATATAAAAAAAATATACATATATTAGACTGGCCCATAAAAAACTCCCCCATCCGGACTCTCAATCTTTGAAATATTACTCGATAATGAAACAAAGAAGCTCGTGAAAGGATCCGCCTGTAGGTTAATTCTAACAGGTGAGTCCTGGGATTTATTTTCTCCATTTCATTTACACGTGATAAATTAACGTTTTCCTTTCCAATGCAAACCATTTTCAATAGATACAATCAATGAGTGGTCTGGACCAATCAGTGGGATAATTATACATAGTAAGCGGATTGATAACCCCAAATTAAAGCCTTTGCAATCATGCATCCTTTCTTTTCAATCTTCGAAACTTGTTGATCAAGATTGAAAAGAAAGGATGCAAAGGATGCATGATGATTTCAAAGGCTTTAATTTGGGATTATCATATATATGTATATATATGAAATAAACGATGAATTAATAAAAACCATTGGCATTGTATACGGGTGTCCCAGAACTCTACGTCAAGCCGAAACGGGGTGACAGGATTGATTGTAACCATCATGAGAAAAATTAGAAAAAAAATCTATTTTGAAAATTTTAAATTCATAGTTTAACAAAAAACAGTCTTAATTTTAGGAAACTTGGGGCAATTGTGTCATTATTTTTTACTGTGATTCTAGAAATGTTATTTAGGGTTACGGTTCCAAAGTTTAAATGAACAAAAATAATAAAAATTATCCACAATAACCGAAAAATGGTTACAGTTTGACCAAATTTCTAGGTTTTTCTTAAATGCCCAGATTTTTTTTTCTGATTTTTCTCATGATGGTTACAGTCAATCCTGTCACCCCGTTTCGGCTTGACGTTGAGTTCTGGGACACCCTGTATACAGGACTACCGGTTATCGGACACGATCCAGTAAAACGGTTGTAGGATATGTTTTCCGCCACCGAATAACTCAGTAATCCTTTATGCAAAAGTGTACCATTTACGAGATATTATAATTGTTATTTTTGATTTAAAGTGAGGCGTAGGCATCTTCAAACATTAATTTGAAAAAAACTGTTGTATGGAAGCAAACTTTTTAATTATTTGTAGTTTGTGGATACAGTAACAAAGAATTTTCACCAATAAAATAGGAATAACTATTAAACTTTGGACCCCCCGTTCAAAAATGTGGGGCCGGGTTGAAATTCCGAACTTTGAATATTCCGACGGTTTAAAATTCCGAATTTTAATGTTCCGAAACTCAAGATGGGGCTGGGTTGAAATTCCGAACTTTGAACGCACCGACGTTATAAAATTCCTAATTTTAATGTTCCGAAATCACAAGGTTCGTCAAGATTATGCCAGCGAAAGTCTACACAGTTGACTGTAAATGATGTAAAACATATAACATTGTCTAGACAAATTTCGAAATTGACGTAAAATCACTTCTTAATAAATAAAAAAAATTTGAAAAAATTCGTCGATTTATTGAAAATTTGAAACTTTTGAAACTTTCACAGCCGAATTATTTTGACGGTGTTCAGATTTTCGGAGTTTTGGTCTTACGGGTACAATTCTTTCGGAGTAGTATATTTTCGGAGTTTCGAGCGTTCTAATCATTCAAAGTTCGGAATTTAAACCCGGCCCCAAAAATGTTTGTGGATTATTCTCATTTTAATGTTGATAATTATTTGTTACCGTGCTCTAAAGCGACAAATAATTAAAAAGTTTGATTCCATACGACAGGTTTTTAAATTAACTGTCAAAGTTGTCTACCCCTGACTTAAAAAAAGTAATAAGAATAATAATATATCGAAAATGGTTCACTTTTGCATAAAGCATTACTGGGTTATTTTATTGCGGAAAACATGTCCTACAACTCTTTCGCGGGGTCGTGACCAATAACCAGCAGCCCTGTATGTATATATATTTATATACAATAATAAATGTTACTGTTAATTCATCGTTCATTATTTATTCATACATATTATTATATATCTTATTTTAGCATATTTAATTTATTTGCTTTCATTTATTCAACTTTATAATATATGTTATAATTTATATATAATGATAATATATAATGATGTGATGTTTAAGGGGTTACCCCACTTGCGATTTTGAAAAAATCGATTTTTTTTATTGCATTTTTTAAAGTGCAGTTTTTTTTGATGCCCGGAATAGATGACTCTATGTAAGTTTACAAAAAAAAAATATTTTCTTCGTGTAAACTGAAATTGAAACTGTAAACGCGTTTTTCTCGAAATGGCATTTCTGAAGTCGGTGACCAAGATTACTCGAACACTAATGAACCGATCTTCTTGAAATTTTGCAGGCTTATTTAAGACATAAAAATGTAGTCTTTAATCGTTCGATTTTTTTTCGAAAAAAAATGGCCGTTTTATAGCCAAAAAACGGCCTTTTTTCGTTAAAATCGAACCATTAACTTTGACTGTCCGCCATTTTGTGAAAAATGAATATTTTTTAAAATCCTTCGATTAAAGACTAGTTTATACTTATATTTGACTAAATCCATCCGCATTTTTTTTTTCAGATGATCCACTTCGCCGCAATGTTGGTCACCGCAAACCGTGTATATAAAAACATTATTTCATTGACGGCCATTTGCCACTGAACAATGTAATATTTTTCAATAAAAAAATTACTGAAAGTTCTTCAAGATGTGTTCTTTAAGATGGTATATCGATCGATTAAAAAAGTTTTGAAGTTTTCTTTAAAAAAATTCATGAAAAAGGCCTTTTTTTGCGCTACAAGTGGGGGTAACGCCTTAATATGCACAAACATATAGAGGATGTTTATTTATTGCAAGGTCTTTACAGTATCTCTGAAAAGAATTATCAAATAAACAAATGTTTCGGACCAAAGTGAATTGTTTTAAATACAATTTGACAATACAATGTTAAAACACAAATGCATTGAAGTTGAAATTAATCCCTGATTTTGAAGAATCGAAAAACTCCTTCAAGCCGAATTTTCGCACTCGTTAGCACTACTGAGAATCGATCGAGCGTTTGTTTTTTTTCCGATTTCCGGTTACACGTAACTCTCGGTTGCATTGATATAAAAATAGGCAAAAATAACTAATTTTTTTGCGACAGCTGCTGATTTTTTATACGAGCTTGCAAAAAATCGGGAGCGAAGCCCGAGTGCGGGGAGAATTCGGGAG
Source organism: Ophion slaviceki (assembly GCA_944452715.1). NCBI lineage: Eukaryota > Metazoa > Arthropoda > Insecta > Hymenoptera > Ichneumonidae > Ophion > Ophion slaviceki. The sequence continues at coordinate 27,121,876 of OX101787.1, forward strand.
AGCAGATTCGGTTAAAATGGAACGCCACACATTATTCGTATATGACCATGTGCGTTGTCCAATAAAAAAATACGCGGGGTAACGGAAAACGATGATTTGACGATAAATCGTCAGTTGCAACGAATCGCGAGCTTCCGTCTCCGTTCTCCGCGTACAAATGCCGAGACACAATAGCTCCAGTCCCATCTTTTTTGCAAATTTTGTTCCATTCCTAGTCTCTCTCTCTTTCTCTCCAACTCGTTCATTTGCGTCAGCGCTGCTGGGAATCGCAAATGAAAAAGGCAATTGCGGTGTTGGGTACTTCGAGTCTCGATTGTGTGAAAACACGAGAGGGAGTGTTTTTGCCCTCGGTATAGGCCATTTGCGTAAAGCGCTCTCCCGCTCTGGGAAACTTCTCTGGCCTCTGGTATTGGACATAAGGAGAAAGACAGAGAGAAAGAGAGAGAGGGAGAGAGAGAGAGAGAGAGAGAGAGAGAGAGAATTCTAAAATCAGAAAGACTAACCTTCTTTTGGATCTATACCTGTCGACCCAACAAAGCCAAACAAACCCAAATGGCAAAACGGAACCCTATTAAGGGAAGGGTAGGGGTTTGCACTTTTGAAAAATCGATTTTTTTGTATTTTCTTAAAGTTAAACATTTCAGGATATAATCCCAAAATTTCAAGTCAATCAGAGCAAAACTATCGAAGTTATTGACTATTTAGTCCCGCTCCTCTAACACTGTAGCTCCGACTTCTCTAAACTTCAAACGCGTTTTTCTCGAAACCACTTTTTCAAAGTCCGTGTTCACTGCCATTTGAAAACTACATGACCGATTTATTTCAAACTTGGCACACACTTTCTACATATAAGATACCTCCCCCCAACGGTTAGTTTGAGATTTTTTTTACATTGAGGGGGTTTTCCACCCCCAAAATGGCGGAATTTTTCGTGAAAAATAGCACCTTTCACTTTACATGACTACCAAAAATGTAGAAATGAAAAAAAAAATATCAAAGTCCGTTGGGGGGAGGATTTGATGATACTTTGACTAAATTTTAATGGTACTTGATTTCAGATAATTTCTAGCTGAGATACAGTGAACACCGCAAATCGTGTTTTTCCAAAGGCGTTTTTGTAAAAGCTTTGTCAACGGCTTGTTTGTGTTTCAAGGAAATTTCACGGAATGTTCTTGAAATGACACTTAACAATGTACAAAAGGTTTCAATAAATTTACTCTATCCATATAGATGAAAAAAAATCACAAAAAAGTGTTTTTTTTCACGCTGAAACCCCTACCCTCCCGTTAAGGGGCTATACCAGTGTGACACTTTAAAAAAATCGATTTTTTTTTGCCTTTTTCGACAGTTTATACTTTCAAGAATATTATTATGATTTATATCATTTATATGAATATATTTTTATCTTGCAAAAATCGATAGTTAAATCTTTGAACGCATTATACTCGAAATGAGTTTTTTTTCAAATTCGCTGACATTGTAACTCGAAGAGCAATTATCCGATTAACTTGAAATTTGAACTGAGTACTATTGAATATATTTACTCTACAATGACGTAGGATATTTTTGATTGGATGGAAATTGACGATTTGGCATTGAAAAAAACGACCACTTTATAGCCAAGAAAACAGACTTTTTTCATAACTACGCCATTTTGTTAGACTTTGATATTTTCGAAAATCCTACGTCATTGTACAGGAAATACCTTCCAGCTTAACGAAAAATTTTCCTTTTTCGGTTTCAGCTACTCAATCGGCCGGAATCATGTCAGCAGTGGACGAACTTTTTTTTGGTGCCTCCGAAGGCGGCGCATAAGTCGCTTGGATCTCAATATTTTTCTATGAAAAAGTTCTGTAATATAGGTCAAATATAGCCAAATATATTCTTAATTTTCCGAAACATTTCATTGAGTACTTTTCTTCCAAAAAATTCCCGAAAATCACCCAAATTTTCAGCGTTCACACTGGTATAGCCCCTTAATGACACTCTGCTGTCTGTCCGTATGTCACAGGTCTCTAGCTCAGACCTGAAATTTGGATATTTTGTGTAGAATGTTGACCCAAAACCGAATGTTGAATTAGAAATTCAATCAAATTATTTTTCATGGGGGTCCAATACATTAAAAAGGAACACAGAAATAAATTCTTACCCTGGCATGTGGGGTGTCATTTTTGAAACCTCATTGAGTAGAGTACAAATATTTTTTTCTTTTTTATCTCCAAAAATTACGAAATGGCGGGTCGTCAAAGTTGTCACTGTTAGACCATTTTTGTTGCGGGGTCTATCTCAAAAACTAAACTAGTTAGGAATTTATAATTTCTCTATATTATGTACTACATACTGTATTTAAACAACAAATACTGAAAATGCCGATTCATAATGTAGTTTATAGAATAATTTGGTGTATAAACAATACAATAAATTTATAATGAAAATATATAAAATTATTGTGATTTAAATATTTACAATACCCAATTACTTATTTTTGGAGTCGGTGCCAGCCAAAAAGGAGAGATGGACGTTACGAAGGAAACGCGATTGGTAATGTAAAAAAGACCATAGATGGTATATTTCATTTATTTTTCTTCGCCTCCTCTTTTTCTATTACATACAAAAATACGTAATTTGCTTTTGTAAAAATCAAATAACACTAATTATATATATTTTCATTATTAGCTTACAGTAGGAGTGTACAAAGCTTTCTTTGCTATCACCACCACATATGGTTTCAGTTTCGTACTACCTAAGAACTAAGACAGAAAAAGAGGATTACCTAATTAAATATCTAGTTTAAAAAAAGTTAATTGGTCATATGTACGGAACTCTAATAGAGCGAAGCTCGACGCGCACTTGTTTTTCGTTGCCATAATATAACATAAAATGTCAGAGCACGGTGAAAGAAAAGAAATATCCTCGCCCACACTGAGCTCTGCAGCTCAAATCAAAAAGGTGGCGCAAGCTATTTTTAATTAGTTTCCTAATTTCTCCCCAAAATAGTGATTTTTCTCTTCTTTAAAACAATAGGTAGAATCATTTTTAAATATCTCCACCATAATACCATCCGATTAGTCTCATTCACGACGTCGACAACGGAACTCAAAAATTAGCCCGCAGGGCTTACCTTTCACAAGAATTTATTTTCACATCAACAGAACCACTACCAACATTTTTTACAACTTCTTCGATGAAAAAAAAATCAACTCTACTCAGATCAGTCTGATCTTCCTCCAAACACACCGTGCCCCTTCACGCCAAATTCCCATAGTTTTTGCACCCTCTCCCTTTCCCCACCCTTCAATCACCCCTCTGTAATCTCAGAGACTTTTGCTTACAGTCACAAGGTGCACAAAAATCCGCCCAATCGCTCGTCCCTCCCTCGATCGATAATCCACCATAAACCCTAACAAAATTAAGCAACATTTAAATTGGCACCGCTCCGAGATAACAAACAATAAAAACTTACGGAAAAAAGACCAAAAAGAACAACAATTTTCGATGCAGTGAGTGAAGAAACGAAAAGAAATCACGGACGGTACGAGAACCCTGTAGGGTCAGAGCTTTATCGATTTACCGGGGAATGGACCACGTACACATATTTTATGTGTGCACCACGAGAGACGAGGGAATACGATAGGAGGAAAACGCTTTCGAAATTTCACGGTATTATTTCCACGTCGCGCCCGGAAAATTGTGTGTATGTTATGTGTACACATATATACGTATGTAGATATACAGGGTGGCCCAAAAAGTAACGGCCAAATAGAAATTCTAGATGCCTTGTATAGATCCTATCTGAATGACCCCCACCTATGCTACCATTCTACGCTCTTTTTTTTACTTTTCGAGAAACAATAGTACATTGTGTAACAAGGAGACAAAGCGTAACATTTATGGCGAGCCCGATGTTTTCAGGACGAGTCGTAAAAAAGCGTGCGAGGCGAAGACGAGTACTGAAAACATCGCGCGAGGCGTAGAAGCCCCCATCTCCATGGTGCCCACGAGTATTTATATAACAAAACCATGAAGAAGGTGTATTGCATACGGAAGCTGTATCGCACATGGGTCAGGGGCGAATGGGGCAACCCCCCCCTCTGAGGGGCAGGAGGCAGAGCCCCCTGTGATACCCAATATGATTTTGAAGTGTATCAGCATATTTTAATTTACTATTTTATTATTAATTTATAACAACGCGTTCACCATACACACGCACGAAAAAGCGAGGCCAATATAATTGCGGTATATGAGAGTAGTTTTTGAATGCATCATTATATTTAAATGTGCTATTTGTAACGATAATTTCGGGATGAATAAATATGTTTTTTATCCTGATACAAGTTTGTCACAGTGTCACGTGAACGTGAGGTTATGTTCATTCCGGTAAATAACGATTCAACGTACGTAATTCCTCGACATAACGACTGATGGCAGCACCTAACGACTCACAGCTGTTCCACAACGGCGTTAAATAACCATGTGGATGAAAAAAGCCCAGGCGCAAATTTTTAAGGCCTAGGTCTTAAAAGGTCTTTAGGTCCCGTATACACGCACGAAAAAGCGAGGAAAACATGATTGTGGTACATGAGAGTAGTTTTTAAATGCATCATCATATTTGAATGTACTATTTGTAAAGATAATTTCGGGATGAATAAATTTATGTTTTTTATCCCGATACAAGTTTGTCGCAGTGTCGCGTGAAAGTGAGGTTATGTTCCTTCCCGTAAATAACGCTTCAACGTACGCAATTCCTCGACCTAACGACTGATGGCAGCACCTAACGACTCACAGCTATTCCGCAACGGCGTTCAATAACCATGTGGATGAAAAAAGCCCACGCGCAAATTTTTAAGGCCTAGGTCTTAAAAGGTCTTTAGGTCCCGTATACACGCACGAAAAAGCGAGGAAAACATGATTGTGGTACATGAGAGTAGTTTTTAAATGCATCATCATATTTGAATGTACTATTTGTAAAGATAATTTCGGGATGAATAAATACATATTTTTTATCCCGATACAAGTTTGTCACAGTATCACGTGAACGTGAGGTTATGTTCATTCCGGTAAATAACAATTCAACGTACGTAATTCCTCGACCTAACAACTGACGGCAGCACCTAACGACTGACAGCTGTTCCACAACGGCGTTCAATGACCATGAGGATGAAAAAAGCCCACGCGCAAATTTGTAAGACCTAGGCCTTAAAAGGTCTTTAGGTCCCGTTTACACGCACGAAAAAGCGAGGAAAACATGGTTGTGGTATATAAAGTTTTTTTTCTTCTCTTTTGTCTATGTACTTTTTTCACGACTTTTTTCAACTCGTGTTATCTTTATGGGGTGCACTGTTCAGTAATAAATTCCCAAACGAACACTAACGTAAACGCCTCAGATTTTAATGAAAAGATTAAATAATAGGTTCGAGCGGATCGGCCAATAAAATACAGATGACAAAAAAAGTACTTGTACCGGTCTAAATCACTCCGAATTTCTTAAGAAAACTCGAAAAGAATTAGTGATGTCAATTTCGAAAAGTAAAACAGATCGCAAAACATAGTTAGGGGTTATTTGGATAGGTATTGATACGAGACAGGTAGATTTCTCTTTTGAACGTCAATTGTCGGGCCACCCTGTATATATATATATGTGTGTGTGTGTGTGTATATATGTCTGCCCAAGCGATATTATCGTATTCCCTCTTCGGGGAAAACCCAACCGGACACGATTTAATTTTCATTCACCGATATATATATATATATGTGCGTGGGTGAGTGTGTGTGTTATCTGCACTCTGAGACGAGAGACTATTACTTTTTACGCAAGGGAGTAAGAGCTGCACCGTCAAAAAACGCCATTGAAAAGAGGAAAAAGTAAGCCAAGGTTGAAAAGTTAAAGGGATCGCGAGATAGGTGCGACGTTCCTCGTTATAAGAGAAAAAGACGAAGAATAATAGAACCGGATGCGTGGCTCGAAAAGAAAAAGTAACCGGGCCTTTTATCACTACTTTCCTATGGGGAAAAAGAATAATTGGTGAAATATTTCTTATAAATAATAATGGTTGTTCGTCTTGAAATTGTATACTTTAAATAATTAAAGTCTATTCTGTACGGCGTCCCGAGAGATAAACGTCATTTTCGAGCCTCAGAGTAGTTTCAGCCGGTGCTAACAATGACAAAATAGCTCTCACCCAATTCGTTGCGTTATTGCGTCCGAGGAAGGGAGAAAGAGAAAGAGAAAGAGAGAGAGAGTTCTTTCCTCTCGATCTAAAGGCCAAAACAAAAAAACTCTTCAGTGAAAAAAAAATTACACAATTCTGCTCCCTCTCTCCCTCTCTCTCTAGTACTCTTGTCCTCCCTATCTAGTGCTTGCCCTCTTCTCTTTCTCCCTCTCCCACACACACACACACACACACACACACACACACACACACACACACACACACACACACACACACACACTCGCCCGCACACTGCCAAACGTCTATTATTATACACCGCAGCAACATTTATATCCATGTGCCTTACATACACAGGTAAGGGGTAGGTGGAATCCCCTAGTAGGAAATCCGAGAACGAGAAGCCTTGAAATTGCTTCGTTATAGAAACTTTTTTCATTAGGCTATTCTCGTAGGACTCGGGGCATAAAGAGCGAGATAGAGAGGCCGAGGGCGAGAGCAGGCCCCCGGTCGAAAGGGGATGTTTGAGGGCGCGACTTTAGCGAGGCGAGTGAAGAGGGGGAGGGAACGGCGAGTGCAAAAAGCAGAAGAAGGAGGAAGATGAAACAAGGGTGGCTATAACGACACCTGCTTTCAATTCGTTATGTACAGCTCAAAAGTCTTTCTGCCCTGTATATATATTGATATATATGTATGTATATAGGTTAGAGGTCCTCCATAGTAGGGGTCTGTATTACACGAGGTAAACTCCGGACTAACGGCTTTGGCTCAGTAGCTTTAAAAACCTTCTCTTTTTCGTATTAAAATTTTCTTTCTTTCTCTCATCCTCTCTCTCTCTCTCTCTCTCTCTCTCTCTCTCTCTCTCTCTCTCTCTCTCTCTCTCTCTCTCTCTCTCTCTCTCTCTCTCTCTCTCTCTCTCTCTCTCTCTCTTGGCGAGCCTCATCTACCGTGGCATAAACGTCGATTGTGCTGTAAAAAGTTTCAGCAAAAACAAATTTAATATTATCCTCTCTTAAAAAGTGAAAGAGAGAGTACAGGGGTGAATTTAGTCCCAGTGACCAGTTTATTCTCGGAGGGATCGTCGCGGATATAAAGTGATTTGACGTCAACACAACACTGCAAAAACTAGGCGTGTTTGACGTGTGTTCGAAGTATGTAGAAGTAACACACCATAAAGGCTAGACACGCGTTGCCGTGTTGATTCTACACACATATATTTGGTAACACGTAATGTGGTAAAATTACACACGTGAGTATGTATTTTTTGCGCATTAGATTACTACACACCTTCGTAGCTGTCCCCATGAACAACACGCTTATTCAAACACACGTTAAGCGTGTAGAATCAACATACAAGACGCATATTTGCACACATTGGGCTAAACAACACACGTTGATAGCAACACACAAGCAAAAATAACACGGGAAAAAGCAAAACAGTTTAAGTGTGTTAAGGGGTGAGGCCACAGTAACGGGTATAAAATCATGTGGGAATTTAACAATTTTTCTTCGTATCAAAAAGTGATTCACTAATAAAATTAATTACACATCTATTTAGTATGAATATCAAGCTGTTAGAAAAAATATATATATATTTTTTTGATGTACAAAATAGCCGACTACTAATATTTTCTTTTATCTTTTTTTTAGGCGCTCCGCGGTGTGACATTTAGCATCCACAATTGTTTACCTAGAACAAAAAACGAAAATTCTCGTCAATCTACATTAGAATACCCAGATAAGTACGTACGGAATTAAAAAATATTGTTTTATTTAAAACAATATTTGATTGCATTTTCAGTGAAAATTTTCGTATGAAACTGCTCATAAAATGAAAAGTTTTCGATTAATCAGAAATTCCGTACGTACTTCTCTGCGAAATGCAATTAGGAACATAACTTTCAAATTTGAAGTGAATCGAGTGAAAATTGTTGAAGTTATTTGTCACGCCAATTGGAGAGAAGCTGTTTCGAGAAGAACGCGTTTAAAGTTTTAGGTACTCTGTGGCCGTGCCAGAGGTGGGCTTACGTTATACGCTCAAAGTCGGTGAAAAAAAATGGTATAAATCGAATAGCAACTTATTCTTATGATGATAAAACACCGTTTTAGCGAGAAAAAAAATCGATTTTTTGAAAATTCTACTGTGGCCTGACCCCTTAATTGCTAGTTATTGATCATATGTTTCAAAAATCACCTTGGTTGCGCCATCACGTGACACTCATCAGTCGATTTGACATTGATTGATTGACCGGTTAATTGAAGACCACATTTGGTCTGAACTTTTTGTTTCATTTATGGATCATTTTTGAGTTTGTCACGTGGAAGAACCTGAATTTGGAATCTTTTTTCCAAAGCCTCGATAGCTGCATTGAATCTTTAGCGACTTATTCTTGTATCGGGGCCATCACTGACAACCGCTCATGCCAGTAATGGAATTCGCGGTTGCCATTTTAACATTTCTTTATATAGAATACGGATAGATCATTCGTAAAGTATATGATTAATTTAAAAAATCTGAAGACAACTATTAAAACTGTATATATATATATATATAAAATTAATACAAAGTAATATATAAGTACTGTTGAATTCACATCAATAAATACATATATGTTGACGATAAAAAGCTTTTGTTATTGAATTTATTATTCCGATGCATTCCATGTATAGTAGAGCGTCGATTATCCGAAACGTCAATTATCTGAATGGCGATTTAGTTTATCCAAAATATCAATTATCTAAACAATAATTTTGTTCATGCGAATATTCAGTTATTGGAAAGATTACGCCCTATATATTGTTGCACGATGTACACATTGTTGTACGTCCCCTCCACTTTCTCGGGTTGCGCTCGCGTGCACTTTGCTTTCCGCCAGCAGCCGAGATTTGGCAGCAAAGAAACGAGCCACCGTTGTGAAGCAGAAGAAAATCGTCGACTTTTTAAAAAATAAATAGATAAGAAACCCAAAGACGTAGGAATGTTGATTATTTTTAAATACATATTTAACTTTGTTCTATATCATTAAATGATACAATCGTTATTTTCAATTCACCAAAAATGTACACTGACAAGGAACATCCCTCAGGTGACACCCTTCGATTTCGTTGAAATTTAGATGTGTTATAAAGTACCGAAAAGTAAGCGATACGTATTTTTTTTATCAGCGGACAAACGGTGTTAAGTGAAACGAACCGTCGAAAATAGGGGTGTTTTTCGTTTTTCGTCGATAACGTTATCGTTTTAATCTCCAATGTATAGTGCACAAAAAATAAACATTGTTGCAATTTGAAATTTTTTTATATCTCGTACCGTTAAAACGTTATCGACGAAAAACGAAAAACATCCCCATTTTTGAGGGTTCGTTTCACCCCTTAAAACCGTTTTTCCGCCGATAAAAAATACGTATCGCTTACTTTTCGGTGCTTTATAACATATCCAAATTTCCACAAAATCGAAGGCTGTCACCGGAGGGATGTTCCTTGTCAGTGTAGTTGTATTATTAACATATTAATGTTCATTGTATTTTTGAATATATATATTTTATCATATTGAAAGAATCAACATTTTTTTCGCCCACGGAATATTGCTGTACAGTTAGCCGAATTTTCGATTATCCGAAAGGCGCCCGCTCCCAATTGATTCGGATAATCGACGCTCTACTGTATATACAGTACTGCTAAAATAAGTGTATTGTTTCTGCGCACTTTGAGTGTAAATGGCTACACTTTTTACACGTTTTAACGTGTGTAAGAAAATAACACACGTGTGTTGTTTGAACGCATCTATCCGTGTTATTTTTACAGGTTTGCTTTTCACACACGTTAAAACGTGTAAAAAATGGCTACAGTCATTTACACCCCTTGAATGTGTAAAAACAACACACTCGTATTTGCAGTGTACTAGCGTGTGAACAAAGATGTTTGGAAAGGAGAAAAACATTTTGAAAAATCAATTCAAATAGGGGGAGCAGTTCGATCTTCCTCTCTCTCTCACTCTCTCTTTCTCTCTACCTGATCGTCTCGAATGGAGTGAAATATCCCATTGATTCTGCGGCTATGAGCTCGAGCTCTGCCAGCGAGTACGTGAGAACAGCGATGGGACATGAAAATCGAGGAAGACGGTGAAAAGAGTCCTCCACGTCTCGTGGTGGTCGGGACGATGTAAAGGGAAATCACCCATACAGTCTGTGTGATATCCAACCCTCTACTTTTTTGCTCTCTTTCTCTTTATCTCCCTCCCTCGCTCTCTTGCTCTCTATCTCTCTCTCCATTTGTCGTCGGAGGTCACGAGCAAAGTGTGATCGCAGAGCGAAAAAGAGACCCCGATAGCAAAAGTCCGCCTCATGCGTGCAAAGGCGATTTCGTCCCAAGTAGTACCGCCTTCGGTCGACGTGCCTCAATTTCGTAGACATTTTGAACACCGACTCCAGCAAAACATCGATCAGACTTTTTGAATATATTCAAAATTTTCCTAAAAACAGGCCCCCCAAAACCCGGTAAATCCTCCAATACGCCAATTTCACTAAAAGGAACAAAAAATAATGTCCTCCATTCCCAGCTGCGAGCCAGAAAACTGGCATCCCTTAAAATAAAAACGCAACGACTTTTCGGTACCCATAAGTACACTGAAAAAAAAATCATTGATCCAATATCATTGGTGTTATTGAATGAAATTTCGTTGATTCAATTGTAAAACTGTTGGTGTAAATAATCGGATTTATTAGTCCAAACAAAACGCCATTGACTTTAATTACATGATAAAATTAAACGTTTTTTTTTCATTCAAAAGATATATTGTTAGCCGAGAACAATATATTATTGAAACTATCTAAAAAATTATCGCGACCAAATTATATAGTTTGGAATGCATTTTCTGCAACGGACAAAAAAAAGCGTTTCAAAAAAGCAGTAACATGAATACTGTTCATTCGAGTACACAAGAAAAATTGAATTTCGCTCGTTTTATTGAGATAAAACTTCTATTGAGTAAATATGTTATTTTTTTTCACCATTTTCGAGATTGATTTTCAAGTACGTTATTCGTTAAAATATTAATATTTTATTTTGATTGAAAAATATTAAGCAAATGTCTGAATTGGTTAAAAAATTATGCGAAAATAAAATTTGTTTTTTGCGCATTTGGTTGAGAAAATTCAACCAAGTCATGGCCGAGCGCCACCGAAATCATGGGTGTGAGGAAACCCGTAGTTCTCGGAGTAACCGCTAGAAGCCGCACGGGCGCTCGTTTCTCGTAAGCGTAACGCGAACCGAAAATCTACTTAAACGCCGGAGAACCACTGAAGAGTATCGCTTCTTGGCCTGTGGCTAAGATCAAAGTGTAGTATCTGTTCTTATCAGTTGAATATCTGATATTCTCATCCACTATTATCGTGGATGATCATTCTAATGCTCACTTTTTATTCAAGATTTTTAAAAAATTGAAAAACTTTGAATTTTTTAAATAAAACGAATTCGATCAAACACTTTATTGTGACAATTCTATCCTATTCCAAAGAACTGCATGCGATTTTTCAAGTAGTTTCAGCAATTCTCGTGAGTGTACATTTATTTGAACCAACAATCAAGAAATGTTTGCAAGTGCACATAGAATCATATTTAAAACATGACTTCTCGAATTCACAAATATATTCTTTTGATTGCAATGAACATTTATTTCATCGAATATTATATTTTTTTCTACCAGAGACTGAATGCGTTGCTACAGATGACACCTGTACTTTGTGGCAAAAAATACCATTATTTCGGATCCATATTGTTGATATTTCAATCATGATATCACAATCAATCAGACAATCACTTGTCTCAATCTCATTAGTTGCATTTTTTATATTGTACGGAGTACGAAAATGTTACGTCTCATGGTATATTCGTTTCGATGTAGTAAAGAAATAATTCATTCTATTGATTATATTTTTCTACGAAATAAAAAATGTTGTAGCAACCGTTCAATTATTTTATCCATATATCTACGGTTTGTATATAGAATGATTTCAATAGAATATAATTTTATTGTAATGATAATGTAGATATTCAGAGAACAGAAGAGATTTTGAAATAAAATAATACGTTATATAAATCAATAACATTTTCCAATTTTTTTTGTAGTATTGTAACAGTCTCGTATATCGGTGGCACTCCGCGGTCAGACATTTATTTGGATCAACCAATATATTTTTTGATTCAATTATTTTTTTTCCTCAGTGTACCATCACTGACAATCATCGATCCAATTAATTACCATCACAAGTCCTTAAAACTGTCAATTTTCCAAACAACCTTCGACTCCTTCACGTCTACCTTCATCACGACATTTTCATTGGCGACGTTGTTCTGCGTCGAATGGACACAGTTTTGAGAACGCCCATCACAAAGAGGAATTTTCAAAAAGTTCACCGCTGCGTATATTTCCGGCCCGGGATGTTTCACAAATCCGCCGATGCCAAGACACCCTCACGAAGAATTGCACCGGGGTGGTGAAAATTGCCGATCTTCGTGCCAAAAATGGTGAAACTTCAGTTGGAAGAGCCCGTGCGATATTACGTACTACGACTCTACGTATGAGCATGGGTGTATATATAACAGTGTGATATAAAGGAGGTGACATGAAAGACGGTCATTCCTGGGGGTGTCGCAGAGGGACAAAAAGAGAAGACGACATATTTCCCTAGTAGAAAGTGGGCGAACATCAACGACGAGGAAGACGACCACAGTACAAGAGGGGAAAAAAGGGGATGAAGACTACAACGTCGACATAACCGTATAAGAAAAATTGGAATGTGCTCAATAGTCCATACATGCGACATCGACTACGAAACAAAAGGGCCCAACTGACGTTACCTTGTACCCAAATTCTTTGGGATCGCGCCCTTTGTACCTCAAGCGCTATATATATATATATATATATATATATATATATATAGACAAGCGCTTCGGTAAAGGAGTATCGACTTTCCGATCTTTTCTACAACGATCTTCCCCATCTCCGGTACTCACCGCAAGTTCATCCCACATCGGTTACAACACCCCCGAGCATCGCCCACGAAAATTCTTTTTCTCCCAACCCCAAATGCTTACACTACTGGATTGCTGGACACTTTTTCTACCCCATGGACTCAGCATCCTGTACAATGGGATCGACGATACAAGGGACGGTACGTGATATTGTATTCGTTATTTATTTTCTTCTTACTTTTTTGGCCCTTTAGATAGGCGAGCTTGGCTCGGATGACATAACAGTCGAGGGAGGATCCATTGTGCGTGGAAATCGGTATTTTCAACCGATCGCTTTTTACGTAACCTCGTGCATGAAAATCGGTAGAGACGAACATTTTCGGACGCCCATCTCGATGCGACCAATTGATCAATTCCGATAAATATGAAATTCAAGAGAAGATCGAATTCTCCTAGCGAAAAGAAAAAATAATTCGCCGTTTTTTTGTCATTTGGAATAACCGATCGCAATGTGTGTTTTTCGTTTTTGCTCTTCCTAGGTATTAATGAGAAAAAATGTGGCGCTGTCCGTTATCGTTATACGTTGCGGGGAGATCCGAACAGACCGAAATAAAGCTCGAAGCGTGGAAAATCGCGGGGCGAACACAGGACATCGGAGACCGCACGTAACGCCAAGGTGTCGGAGAGGTATTTCGCTTGAAATATCCCGGAGCGTTCGTCTTCCTACGAGACGCGTAACGAAGATTTATAGGGGTCGCGACGTAGAACGGGGGGTGGAGGTAAATGGCGGGGATGGCTCGCCACGGGAGGACACGATAGGGGTCCTCGGAGATGAAGAAAAGAGGCTGCGAAGGAGGTATGAGGATTTTAACTTGGGTCCCTGCACTTTGTTACCAATGAAGCCCACCAACAACCATCGTCGTCGTTTATATACAGGGTGAGGCGCATAAAGTGTTACAAAGCAAAAGCACTCAAACTATCGATCATATCCAAAAATGTTTCAGACAAAAGTTTCAGTGTTCGAGAAGGCCGTCGTACTGGACCACCCTATTTTTTTATCGGCGGAGGCGCTGAAGCTGCGTCAAGTTCAACTCCACTTTTTTAAATTGAATGGTACATTTTTTCTTCAACCATCTTGTGGATCAAAGTCGTTCAAGGTCATTCAAGGTCAGTACCGATGATACAAATCTAAACATCTCGGATCGCTACCAAATATCCGGTAGTGATCCGAGATATTTAGTTTTGCGTTTCATTCTACCAGGTGACCTTGAATGACCTTGAACGACTTTGACCCCCTAATGTTTTTATGCGGCTTGAGGTGCTCCACAAGACGGTTGAAGAAAAATGTACCATTCCATTAAAAAAAAGTGGAGTTGACCTTGACGTAGCTTCAGCGCCTCCACCGATAAAAAAAATAGGCTGGTCCAGTATGACGGCCTTCTCGAACACTGAAATTTTTGTCTGAAAATGTTTTGGATATGATCAGTAGTTTGAGTGCTATTGCTCTGTAACACTTTATGTGCCTCGCCCTGTATATACATATATATACAGGGTGGATCAATAACTACTGGCACCTTGGATATCTTCGAAACTATAAGGTTCACCGAAATATTTGCTGAAATGAAATTGCACAGTACGAAAGAGGCCATTCGATAGCAATAATAGTTTTTTTGCAGGTGGAGGTACTTCGGTCATTTGAAGGTCAACTCGATTTTTTTAAATGGATCGGTATGTTTTTTTTTTGTATCATGAAAGAGGAGCTTAAAACGAGTTCAACGACCTATAACATGAGGTCATTGAAGGTCATAGAAAGTACAGAAAGGCGATAATACTTACAGTTTCAGTAGTAAATAAAATTACTACGTTTATAGTAAGTGTTCGAAATGACGACCATCAATATCAATGCGTAGGTTATTATGTACGTTTACACATTTCTTAGACAGGTACAGAAAGTACAGAAAGGCGGTAATACTTACGGTTTACTTCACTGAACAGAAACACTGGTTCAAGGACACTTCAATAAGTTTGCAGGATAAGATAAGCATGATAAGATTAGTATCGATAAATCGGTCAATCAAGTACAATGTATCCGTTTGAAGAGCAAGTCAATATGCTTCTTATTTATGGCGAATGCCAACAAAATTCTGTAAGGGCAAAAACCTTGTATGGTGAATGAAACATTTAAAAATGTGAGTGATAAACTTAGGCAAACCGGTAGTTTAAGTGTCCGTAGTAGTGTACGCCAGAAAGGCGTAACGATTGGAGAAATGGTACTTTCTATGACCTTCAATGACCTTATGTTATAGGTCATTGAAGTCGTTTTAAGCTCCTCTTTCATGATACAGAAAAAAACATACCGATCCATTTTAAAAAATGGAGTTGACCTTCAAATGTCCGAAGTACCTCGACCTGCAAAAAAAACTATTATCGCTATCAGATGGCCTCTTTCGTACTGTGCAATTTCATTTCAGCAAATATTTCTGTGAACCTTATAGTTTCGAGGATATACAATGTGGTAATAGTTATTGATCCACCCTGTATATAGAAAGATTTTTCAGCATCTCAACCAGTACATGTTCCTTATTATCCTTTTTTCCAGCACAAGCCCAACTACCAACAATGTGTACAATATTTATACAAAATTGTCCAAATTTTTTTGCTAAAACTTACCGAATGATTAATTAAATTTTTACTGATATATTCGCTCAAATTCGACCTAAATTTTTACTAAAATATTCGCTGAAACCACACCAGTCTATTGTCTTTGTTCCCCACCGAAAGTCCGCTGCCTCTACGAAATTAGCAAAAGAACGTCCGAGTTTTTGACCGACTATTACGGAATGATAAATTCAATTTTCACGGAAATATTCGCTGGAATTCAATCGACATTTTATCGAAGTTACACGACGAAATGCCGCTTGAAATTTTTACTAAAATATTCGCCGAAATACCACCATCTTTTTATCCTTTTCCCTCGAGACAAGCTCGAAAGACAGCCTCTACAAAATTTACAAAAAATTGCCCGAATTTCCGATCGAAAGTTACTAAATAATAAATTGAATTTTTATAAAAATATTCGCTGAAATTCCGTCATTTTTACTAACATTTTCGCTGAAATTCTACTGAAATATTTCCTAAAAAAATCGCTGCGACTCCGCCACGTTGTTATTCTTTTCCCCTGAATAAGCCCGAGAGCCAGCCTCTACAAACAAAAAATTGTACCGATTTTTTTTACCGAATAATGAATTAAAATTTCACTGTACTATTCGATGAAACTTCAGCCCTGTTCTATTAATGCCGAACCAAATTGATGGAACGTACGTTGGAAATTGCGATTATTTGATCAAACAGATGGCCGGACAATGACTACCCTTTGGATAAATGAAGCCACTGCCTTGATGCGCGCACACCAGGCCATTTCCAATATAGGAAGTCTTGCGGGCAAGGTAATATGGTGAGCGATAAAGAGTGAGAGAAACCACAAGCCTTCGGGGCGAGGAGGCCTCGTATATGGGGAGGGTGTTTCTGCAAAGGGGGTGGGAAGACAAAAATTTAATAATGACGGAGGTAAAATACTGTTCTGATATATATATATATATATATATATATATATATATATATATATATATATATATATATATATATAGGGATACTATTTTCCTACGTGATTATTAAATTTACACACACACACACATGTATATACCGAAAATCTATGAATAATGCTCATCGAATACGACATCCTCGGCAAGACAGGAATCCTTATTAAACCTTCCTACCGGAATACAATCCGTCCTTCCTACTTTCTTTTTCAGCCAACCCGAATTTCTCGCCCCTCCCTTTCCGGACCCCTCGAGCAGGTGGGGATTACGAACGGGAGAGTTGATATCGCAGGCTGCATTCCTCGATGAAACCGAAAATCTTGGATAGGATATATTTTTATGGACTATTTTTGAATCGTAAAAAAATGAAAAGAATATTGGAATGGACGATGTACGATTTACTCATAAAAATGGATATCTCAATGATCGATAAAATAATTAAGAACAACCGAAAAAATATCCAACTCTATACAATAGTATAATTGAAACAAACCATTTTTTCCATCGCCAACTGAATCCTTACGATTTGTTTTCGTTACTAGCTGGATAAATATTACGAAAAAAGTTATATTGAAAAAAATATGTGGATGGATGACGAGCGTTGATTTAATATTTAATAAAAAACGACTCACTCACCGTTGTACAGATATTCGCGCGTCGACGTGTAATTCGCATCCTTTATCGTCAATTCGCAACGGAATATTTCCGGCAATTGGACCTCGCTCATTGGCAAAATTCCTACCGCCTCGATGCTGTATCTGCCGTCCGTATTGTTTCTGTAATATTGCTTCTGGACCTCGATCAAATGTCTGAAATAATAAACACGAACATATGCAGCTCCAAATTAAGCCGCAATAATTTTTTTTTCGCTTTTTACGAGTTCTGGATATATTTGACATACGCTACACGAGTATTCACGAGCCGAGCTTTGACCAGACGAATAATGCGGAATTTGCCTGCACTTGAGGGCAGGATATTAAATTTCTGGGTGCTCCATAAAGCATGTGTGTGTGCGTGCGTGTGCGTGCGTGCGTGCGTGCGTGCGTGTGTGCGTGTGCGTGCGTGTGTGTGTGTGTGTGTGTGTGTGTGTGTGTGTGTGTGTGTGTGTGTGTGTGTGTGTGTGTGTGTGTGTGTGTGTGTGTGTGTGTGTGTGTGTGTGTGTGTGTGTGTGTGTGTGTGTGTGTGTGTGTGTGTGTGTGTGTGTGTGTGTGTGTGTGTGTGTGTGTGTGTGTGTGTGTGTGTGTGTGTGTGTGTGTGTGTGTGTGTGTGTGTGTGTGTGTGTGTGTGTGTGTGTGTGTGTGTGTGTGTGTGTGTGTGTGTGTGTGTGTGAATTTTAGTGATAACTCACGAGGCTACCTGATAACACGAACCGTTGTTATCATTACTGTCAGCTCGCCTCGTGCGGGGAAATTATTAATACTTGTTGGACACATTTTGCAATTACAGATTCATTTAATGAGCCTAACTAATGTACCAAATTAGCACGGGAAAGCAATATTTCCGGAGAGCTCTCTATTACGAAATGTCCACTTAATAATGCGTAATTACGAAATATACAGACGTATCAGGTATTTTGCTATTTATTAAACTTAATTTAAATACCTGCCTGTCGAACTTGATATGCTCAAATGAATTCGTTATTGATTTTGTTCGCTCGTTATTGGATTGAAGTTTCAAAAATCATTGTGCAATCAACAGCTTGGAACGAATCAAATTTAATTCGAATCTCGACCAATTAGAGCTGCATTTCTCGATTAAATTGTGCACGATAAAATTGACTGATTGCAAGTAAAATTGAAATATAAAAACGGTTCATTCGAGGCTAAAATTTCATTCGAGATTGATAGAAATGATTATTCCTGAATACGTTTCAACCAAAGTTTGATTGCAGTTTATCAATTTTTTGTTCAATCGTGAGAGTGAAAGATCGAATTATGGACAAGTGTACTCACTTGTTACGGCGAAGTGTTATCGTGGGCAGGGGATAAAGATCCTCCGCCAGGCACGTGACAGTCAGCAAATTTGATTCCTCGTTGAGCACAGGATGAGACAATCGGAACACGCTTTCTGGTGCTGAAAACAGAAGATGGAAACGTCGTATAAATAAATATGAAAAAAAAAACTAGCACGTTTCATCGTTAATTTATTTATCTTCCTAAATCGATACATCCTAATTTATAATTATTTTAAAAGCATTCAAGCGCCATTAAAATCTGCAGTTTTTCCCGATGCCCGCTGAATTAAATACCAAGTTAAAAAAAATAATATTACTAGCTTTCCGCCCGCGGCGTCGCTCGCGTAGACTAAACGGTTTGTTCACTTTTATATATATATATATATATATGCCAGGATAAGGCTAGCAACAATAATATCATAGTACTACTATATTCTAGTAGTAGTATTCATTTCCCTTTAACGGTGTTTACGAATACCCCCCCCCCCCCCCGCCGCTCTTTCATATTCTGTTCTCCTTTAAATTTGTTCTTACAAATTATATTCATGTATATCCGTTTTCCTAACATTTTATTTGGCGGTTTTTCTTTCTCGTCGCGCTACCTGTTTGACAACGTGTCTCAATGCCACCCCCTTTTTTCGTTTAGGGGTTGAATTTCAAAAAACGCTAGAATACGTATTTTACCAATTGTTTTGATGAACATTAATACTAAATTTCAAGTAAATCTTCTTACGGATTTTTTTTTTATTTTCCATACAAACTCTACCACGCTTCTCCCCTTAGGGGTTGAATTTTTTCGAACGCTGAAATACGTGTTTCATTGATTGGATTGGAAAAAAGGCTATATTCCTAAATTTTTAGAAAGGTTTATATTATAGATATTGATGTAAAAGTTGTTACACTTAATAAATACACTTTCGAAATACATTTTTTTTTAATGTATTTATTTAAGTCACTATTTATAGAGGAAAATGGTAGTTAAAAAAATGTCCTTAAAAAAATGGTAGGCCTGCGCTGTTAATGATGTCTCGGAGATGGATAATCCGAAACAAAAAAATCAAACGGTTTCAGATTCAGTATGTTAATGGCGCATATCGTATGATTTTTAATATATGTAAAAATAACAAAGCGGCGGACATTTTTCGAAAAGAAAAAAAAATCACCGTTTTTTGCAAAAAAAATTGTAAATATCAAAATTTTTTAAAATCCTTGATATGCGCGATAGCTATAGTTGTAAAGAATATGTAGTCAATATTTCGTAAGGATCGATTCAGTAGTTTCGACGATTTTATCAACAAGCCGTCGAAAAACGTTGTTTCGAGAAAAACGCGTTTGAAGTTTGTTTGATTTACATAAATACATAATAATTTTTTTTAAATGTATTTCGAAAGTGTATTTATTAAGTTTAATAACTTTTGTATCAATATCTATATCAACCTATAAAAAAAATCATCAAAAGAGCCTTTTTAGCGTCTAAAGTGAGAGCACCCCGTAACTGTGTCAAGAAGCGCGAATACCAAATTTCGATTAAATCCGACCAGATTTTTCAAAATGTCCATACAGATTTTGCCACCCCTTTTCTCCCCTTAGAGGTTGACTTTTAAAAAATACTTTCTTCAATGGTGTCTACATAATAAAATCAACATGCCCTCCAAATTTCTCGTTTCTACATTTAGCGGTTTAAGTCAGCGATGATGAGTAAGTCAGTCAGTGAGAACTTTGCCTTTCATATATTATCTATACTCATGGCAAAGTGGCAAAGTCTGCCTGTCTGTCCTGTGTCCTCGTATCAGTTGAAAACTACTGAACCGGATGAAATGTGGTTTTCTCTGTTGTATAGCTTGAAATGCCACGAAGGTAATGGTATATGTTTCATTTAAATCGAACGAGTATGAGTTGAGCAATTGATTGTTTTACAACAAAACGTCATCAAGGGAGAAGTTCTGACGGGCCGGGGACGGGGTGAGATGGTGTTTATACCGCGGATACCAATTATTCCCAAGAACTTTCCGTTTCAATTCAAGGGAGCGCAGTTTCCCGCAACCGTATGCTTTGCGATGACGATTAACCAATCGCAAGGACAAACGCTACGAGCGGCTGGAGTCGACCAACGAACAGCCTGCTTCTCGCATGCTCAGCTCTATGTCGCCTGCTCTAGAGTAACCAACCGAGAAAATATTTTCATTTTAACCGACGGGGAAGAAAGAAAAACGCGAAACGTAGTGTATAATGAAAATTTGCAAAATCGATTAAACTTTAATTCTAGATAACTTATTTCATAAAATAACATATCGGAAATTTAAAAGTTTTATTTTAGTACTTTTTTTATTTAGTAAAGTTAAGATCAATCAATGTGATTTCCGTTGAAATTTTCGTAGGTAAATACTCGATCTATCTATACTTATAATGGAGATTTAAGGGACACAAAGTCAGGGTAATTATGCAGCATGAGGACTTTTCCGAAAAACGACGGGACATTTTTTTTTACCATGATGTTATTTATTCCATTATAGTAAGTGATATTCCGTTGGGGGGGGGGGGGCTGACATTTCCCATTAATTCCATACGTTATGGGGTTTTGAAGTTTCCAGAAACATGTAATATTTCGACGCCTCTTGTTCGTTGTCGCTAAACAGCTACCTGTTTCCTAAGGGCCAACCCAAACAAACTCCCCAATATAGGCGTCGAAATATTTAAAAATGCCCTATTTTATCACGTGTTTCTGCGAACTTCAAAACCCCATAACTTATGGAATTAATGGAAAATGTCAGCCTCCCCCGATGGAATATCACTTATTATAATGGAACAAACAAGTTGAAGGTGAAAAAAAAATTTCCCGTCGATTTTCGAAAAAATCCTCATACTGCATAATTACCAAAGTCAGTATATATGGAATATAAATTCTAAAAAATAAGCACAGTTATCAAAAACTATAGACCAGATAGTCAGAATTACTGTTTCAACCGGTAAAGCGCGGGCGAATCAGCGCGCTGAGACTAGTAATATATGTATGTGCAAAAAACATCTTTTTGCACATAATCCATCCATTGTGCCTTTCTTCCTTTTTTTCAAATTGTCATTTTTCTACAGTTTGAATTTTTTCAAACACATTACCACGAAGATATCGAAAAAAATGACGAAAAACTTCCTCGGTGAAAATGAAAAAAATGGATTACTGCGGTGTCAGCTGGACCGAAAGAAAAAATCGTTCGTAGAAATCGAGATAATTGGGCAAAATAATTGTCTAATTAAATCTCTTGATAAATTAGTGGCGTTCACCAACAGGATTAAGGAGAGATATACACCTAGATGGTCGAGGTCGAGGATTTAGAAGCTATTCTATATATTCCGTCGACTGTAGAAGACCTACACTATGGGTCTGGTATCGATGATTCCATGTAAGTTGACAAATTTCATGATTTATTCATTTCCAAATTTTTAAAAACGTTTTTCTCGAAACCACGTTTTTCAAATCGGTACCCAAAAGTTCTCGAAAACCAATGAACCGATTGCCTTGAGGTTTTTTGTGGTTATTCTATACACCATTATCTAGTACTTGTCACAGGATTTTTTTCCGTTACTTAGTTTTTGTTTTAGAGGCAAAATAATAACTAATTTTTGGCCCGAAAATCACTATTTATGTTCAAACGTCCGCCATTTTGTCATAAATCGATATTTTCAAAATCGGCTATGACAAGTACTAGATTATAGTATCTAATTTAATAATCATTTTGGTTTTTTTTTCAGATGATTTTTGAAGAAACCCCTGTGAGTACCGTATACGCAGATTTTTATTACGACGCTCCAAGGATCATACAATATCCTTGTATATTTTTGATATTTTTAAATAAAGAAAATTATACATATTTTTGAATGTATATACTTTTAGATAATTAAAACCCCAATCCGAAATTTCAAATAGTTTTCCTTGAAAAAATTCATAAAGAATGACCTTTTTCCGGCTCCTAGGTGTATATCTCCCCTTAATCCGGTGACGTTCGTATCTAAACTATACCGAATGTCCACATAAAATTACAGAGAAAGAGAGACAGGGAAGCAGGAAACAGGCATGAACGCTTTTCATCGTCCTCATTCTATGATGTTGGCAATGGGCTTTTCAACGCGGGTTCGAGTCGCCGGGACGAGGGGCCATGGATACATTTAGAGGTGCGACGAGGCGTGCCGCGAGGTGCCGTGGGTACCGTAGTGAAGAAGCTCGTGGGAGGAGGCCACGCGTTCAGTATGTCTGATTTATTCGCCGTTGGTTTATGGCGCGAATGATATTTAACG
Source organism: Ophion slaviceki (assembly GCA_944452715.1). Lineage (NCBI taxonomy): Eukaryota > Metazoa > Arthropoda > Insecta > Hymenoptera > Ichneumonidae > Ophion > Ophion slaviceki. The sequence goes on from OX101787.1 coordinate 27,144,858, forward strand.
TCCGTTTATCCTCCCGTGAGGGCTTTATCCGCCAGATAGAAAGACGACCGGTTGCACACCGTCTACACTCACGTGTGTACACTCATTCAGACGCGCGGCCTGATATTACTCGTGGCAAGTACTACGGATCTGGGCAATTTCCGATCTTCACTGGCCGCGCTCGCGTGTAGGTCGGAAATTTGGTCCTTGTGGGCGGTCCGGATGGATTTTCGGGGAAAAAGGTCATAGTGACAAAATTTCCAAAATTATAGATATCCTCTCAGTATTCTTACTGTAGCAGCTTTATTTCAGCGTGAACGAAAAAACTGATCCAAAAAATTTGGGACCGTTTGGATTCATTTTTGACAGACAGTTCATTTTTTGGCCGTTGGGATTCCGTTTTTCGGCCATTTGACTTTGTTTGAGTTGATTTTTAATGGGCACTTCATTTTTCGGCTATTTGGGTTTGTTTAGGGGTTATTTTTTGATCATTTGAATTCGATTGCGTTCATTTTTGACAGACAGTTCGTCTTTTGACCATTTGGATTTTTTCGGATTCCATTTTCGGCCATTTTGATTCGACTGGGTTCATCTTTTGACCATTTGGGTTTGATTGCGTTTATTTTTGACAGACAGTACTTTTTTCACCATTTGGACTTATTTGGATTTCGATTTCGGGCTATTTTTATTTGATTGGGTTCATTCTTGACAAAAGTTCATTTTTGGCCGTTTGGGTTTCATTTCCGGCGATTTTGACTTTATTGGGTTTATCTTTTGGCCATTTGGGATTGTTAAGGGTTCATTTTTTGACCATGTGGGTTCGATTGCGTTCATTTTTGACAAATAGTACTTTTTTAGCATTTGGGATTGTATGGATTTCATTTTCGGCTATTTTTCTTTAATTGGGTTCATCTTTGGGCCATTTGGAGTTGTTTATGTTTTATTTTACAGCCGTTTGCATTTGTTTGGGTTTAGTATTGACAAACAGTTCATTTGTGGGTTTTATTATTGGGCATTTGAATTTCTCCGGGTTCATTTTTGCAAGCAGTTAATTTTCCGGCCGTTTGCGTTTGTTTGGGATCGTTTTTTACAAACAATTTTCTTTTTACCTTTGAGTGCCTTTTTTCACATTTGGATTTGTCGGGGTTTCTCTTTTCGCCATTTAGGGTAGATTGCGTTCATTTTCTAACAGAGCGTTCATTTTCTGGCTATTTGGATTTCATTTTTGGCCGTTTGGATTTGTTCAGCTCCGTTTTTTGGCCGTTTGGGGTTCATTTTTTAGGCATGAGGTTTGTTTGACTTTATTTTCAACAGACAGTTCATTTTTTGACCATTCGACGCTTCGTCCGCTTCCAAAATGACATTTCCCTTTCGTTGTTCCAACCAAAAAACTAAACCTCCGTAGTAAATTCTAATTGTTTCGACGCAATCCCACGAGTTCGGGTTAGCCCTTATTTGCTTGTCTGTCGAATGCTCATTGAAGGGCCCGGCCAAATATGCATCGGTAACGCGAATATGCCCACGAGAGACGAATATCTCGTCGTGTATGTAGCAAATGGTCATCACGGACAATGGAAGCGCCAGGAGCATTGGTGTACCTACCAAGGATAACCTTAAGTGGATGTAAACCGTTTTACCATACGTATACGTGTATTCAAACACACACCCACACACACACACACACACACACACACACACACACACACACAGATGCTCACGCTTGCTCGATATGAAACCCGCTGGAGATTTATGTATACAAGTACAGGTACAACTTGTACCGAAGTTGTAAGTACTCGACCGGTTCAACTGCGAACCTATTTGCATGTATGCAACGTATCCCTATGCACATATGTATTCGACTCTACGGAACCCGATGCATTCGTACTGTGCACAGTGTGCTATACGCGTGTCTTTCGCCTCCATAGTCCCTGAATCGATAAGTCAAGCGACGTGTACACAGTTCGGCAATTGATTCCCGCCAATAGAATGCTCGGAGAAAATAGCTTGAATTCCTCGGGGCTAGGAAAGGACACATTTTGCCGTGTCATGGCTTGGCTGACAATTAAAAGTCATTGATACATTGCAATGCAGCCAGATCTGTTGAATAATTGAATAATGGAATAATTTGAAAAGCTGCGCCTGTATGCGACTATTATTTATTATGTATGTGGTTGAAAAAACTACGCAGCCCGCTTCCAAATGTTGCCTGCTTATTCATAAGGCCGCTCGTTATTAATTTATTAGCAGCGTGATATGCTAAGTAGTATTATTAGCATTGTAATTATAATTGTTGTCGCCACATTATCATCATCGTCATTATTATTAGTATAACGATTATGATTATTATTTTATAAGTATTGAAAGACGCGGTAGAGTCGTGACACCAAATAAAATACTCGCAGTTCGGTAATTGAGACTGTTGTTAAGGCCTTAGGCCACTCTAGAGGCCGAAAAAATAGGATTCTTGGGGATTCTTTTTCAGAAAAACAACAAAATAAACCAAGATTACAAAAAAGGGTGTTTATCATACATTTCAGTGACTGTATACATTAATTTTTTTGAAGCGATTAATTTTAAAATGGCGGCTGTGCAGCGTTTATCTCAAAACTGCATTTTTTAAGTTAGCGGGAAACATAACGCAGACAATTTTCAACCGATTCACTTGAAATGATGAATATATATTGAAAAATACATTGTCTATGGAAGTACGTAGCATTTTTTTTATATTGCATAGTTCATTTGTTATTAATGATTTTTAGGCCAATTTTTGGAAAGTGCAAAATTTGTCTAAAAAATCATCAGATAATTCATAATAACAAATGAACTATGCAATATAAAAAAAAATCCTACGTACTGTCATAGACAATGTACCAGGTGTGTAAGTATGAAACCGGAATTTTTGTACAGAAAAAACACGTTTATTGTAATGATATGATACAAATAACTGGAGATGGCTTCTCGGGTCACCTTTAACTGATCCGCCAGTTGTTGTTGTGTTTGAGCGTCGTCTTCGTCCAACAAGGCTTGCAGGTCAGCGTCTTCAAACTTTTTCGGTGGTCTTCCACGTTCTTCGTTCCTCACGTCAAAATCGCCACTTTTGAACCGTTCGAACCACTCGAAACACTGTGTTTTACCGAGAGCATGCTCACCAAACGCCTCCACAAGCATTCGATGCGATTCGGCTGCGGTTTTCTTCAGATGAAAACAGAAAAGTAGTGCTGTCCGCAAATCGTAATTTGTTGGCACAAAACTCGACATGTTTATCTCTAATAAACTAATGCTACTGAATGAAACTCGTGTTATTGTGAGTTGGAAATCTTTGTCGGATATCAATACAATAACAAGACACCGCTGACGTGATGTGTCGGTAACTGCATCGACATCTAGCCCCACCTATGGGCAAATTCCGGTTTCATACTTACACACCTGGTATTTATCAAGATATATTTAACATTTCAAGTGAATCGGTTGGAAATTGTCTGTGTTATGTTTCCGGCCAATTTTTAGAAAATGCAGTTTTAAGATAAACGCTGCACAGCCGCCATTTTGAAATTAATCGCTTCAAACAAATTATTGTATTACAGCCACTGATATGTTTGATAAACAGCCTTTTTGGTAATCTCGATTTATTTTGTAGTTTTTCTGAAAACATAATCCCCAAAAAGCGTATTTTTTCGGCCTCTAGAGTGGCCTAACCCCTTAATACAACTTTAAATGGAAATTAACAAAGATATGTATCGCTAATCAACAATTATACAAAACGAAAATTCAAATGAAAGAAAAATGATAATCGTCATAATCATAGGATTGCAATCGTTATTATTATTACATATTATTACTATTATTATAATACTAATTATAAATATACTATGTGCGCAACTAAGTTTCCGGGTTTTTTTCACCAATAAAAAAATGAAAATTTCAAGACAAATACAAAATATGGTTCATTCGAAGTATTGTCCCTTGCTATTTACACATTTTTGCCATCTCTCTGGCAATCCATAAATGCCACGATGATAAAAAGACAGGTCTTTGGGCTGAAAACATTCGTCCAACCAATTCTGTACTACATCGTAATTGGCCAAGTGTAGCCCACTCAAGCCATGCACCATCGACCGGAACAAGTGATAGTCTAAAGGGGCCAGGTCCGGCGAATACGGCGGGTGCGGTAGCAGATCCCATTTCAGATTTTTTATGGTGTCCTGGACGATGGAACTGCGATTGCGCGGAGCGTTTCCGTGCTGCAATATCACACGTTCGTGTCTCGTGTCCCATTCTGGCTGTTTTTCGAGCAATGCGTGGTTCAAATTGATTAGTTATTGTCGATAGCGACGGCCATTGACAGTTTCGCCCGGTTTCAGCAGCTCATAGTACACGATTCCTTTCTGGTCCCACCAAACGCAGAGCATTGTCTTTTTTCCGAAGCGATTTGGCCGTGCCGTCGATGTTAACGCTTCGCCAAGTGAAAGCCACGATTTTCTGCGTTTGGGATTCTCGAAATATATCCATTTTTCATAGCCAGTAACAATTCGATGCAGGAAACTCTTTCTGTTCTGCCGCAAAAGCAAAATTTCGGAAGTGGCTTTTCGATTTTCCGTTTGTCTCTCAGTCAAGTCATGCGGCACCCACTTTCCTTCCTTATGAATTTTTCCCATGGCGTGTAAACGTTTCGAAATACATTGCCGAGTCACATTTAATGCCTCGGCAAGTTAATCTTCTGTTTGAGTGTCATCTTCATCCAATAACGCTTGCACATCGGCGTCCGCAAATGTTTGCGGTCTTCCCGAGCGCTCCTTGTCCCCAGTCTCAAAATCGCCACTTCTGAACCGCTTGAACCAATCTTCACACTTTGTTTTTAATGGTATATGTTCGCCGTAGGCCTTCTCAAGTAACCGATGTGCTTCAGCTGCTGTTTTTTTAGGTTGAAGAAGAAAAGCAATGCTTCCCGCAAATGCTGTTTATTTGGCACAAACTTTGACACTTTCAAGGTTAGAAAAAAGGTCGTTGTGTTGCAATATTTGTTTATATTACGACTGGGTGTTCTTAACAGATGTCCAAGCTATAAAGACACCCAATTTCAGACCTGTATGCCGACTACATGTGTCGCTAGCGCCATCCATGTGTGAAACGCGGGAACTTAGTTGCGCACCTAGTATTATCGTTGTTGCAATTGAACAATGTGGGTAAGTGATCATCATTATTTGTGGATGAATATTATTATTATTATTAGTATATATTTTTTATTCGTTATAAAATTATTATTATTTTTATTATTTCCATTAACATCGTTATTATTACTATTAACACTGTCATTCTCCGTACTACTACAATTATTATTGTTACTGAAAACCTACATGGGTCCTTTTTTCGGGGACATAAGAAATTAGTAATTTTATTAAGACGGGACACCACTCCGACGGTCAAGATAATCGATCTTTTGTATTTTTTTTCAAATAAACATTGGCAAGAAAATGTAAAAAATGTCCAGGTAAGATATTGAAAATTGATCAAATTACAGACGATTTAGTGAGAGCAGCTAGAGGAATAATCTACGAATAATAAAACTATCAATCGCGATTTTTTCGGAACGACTTTTTTCAACCTGATCGGAATCATAACTCTAGCTATAAATGACCGTTTTTCAATTTTCAAATACCAACATTTTCATAAATGCAGTAGCGACCATTGTACGTAGCCTTTTTTGTAATTAAATATTTTTTAAGCTCCCGGATAAAAGTAAAAATTTTGCCTGAATGATATTTTTTCACGCCCGTCATTTTGAGTATTTTTCTTTCGAAAAACGGCTACGTACAACGAGAACTATATTTATATAGATTAGAAAGCTTTTTATTTTCATTTTTCAGACCATCCATTTGTCAAATGAACTATTATTATACCTCAATAACGGTGTTAATTTTGATTTTTTTTTGTAAATAAAAATGTACACGAAATAAGTTCAATGTATGCTAGATAACATACTTTTTTTTAAACCCAAGTAAATAATATAGTAGACAAAAAAATCGAAAGAACTACCTTTTCTGCCTGTCACAGTCGTGTCCTCCCTTAAGGGGGAATCACTCTCGGGAAACTTCAAAAAAACGTTTTTCTTTTTTTGCATATTGCTGTAGTGTTAACTTTCAAAAATATTTTAAGACCAACCGGACCCTGAAATTCTAAAAATTAACGAACTTACACCTATTTTAGTGGAACAGTGTGTAAAGTTGAGGATGATTCGCGTGCAGCGAAAGCGGACATCAAAGCACAAGAACACTGAAAAGAGGCTCGAACTGCCCGCAGATTGCATAGATTAGGTGTGCAACACGATCTCGATGATGAGGAAGGACACTTATATGGTGTCGGAATCGCTGACTAGCAGTAAGGCGACAATATTTCATAAGATCGTGTAAAATATGTACCAAAACTTTGAACGCGATTATCTCGAAACTACATATCTTGAAACGGTGGGATTGATGTATTGAGTAACTTTCACACTATTGACGTGAATTTGCACAGTTTGCGTTCCAACAGTAGTCATTTTCTGTTTACGATCGCATTTTTTAATTGGATGAACCATTTGTTAATAACAATGACTTCAGCATGCCGTTTTTCAAGAGAAAAATGAGTCTTTCTTTGAAAAATCTGTCATTTTTCGTATTTTTCGAAATTTCGAAAAGTGGATCGTGCACCCAGAGCCAGTTGGATATATTTGAAGAAAAACATTTTTCTTTTCATATCAGATTACATTCGAGCCTAGTAGAGATCCCGCCGTTTCGGGCCTCGCCGCTAGAGGACTGCAACGCCAACTACAGCACCACGAACATTTTCAAAGATTTTCTTCCGAAAAAATTACATTGTAACCACAAACATGAGTACAACGTGCTGGGGAAAAAATCATTTATTCCAACCAATGTGTTACTAGAAAAAAATGCATCTTCCTGACCCTTAATATTGGGCTTTCAGAGAGCGATATCCCTTGAAGGGGTAAGGCCACAGTAGAATATTCAAAAAATCGATTTTTTTCGCTAAAACGGTGCTTTATCATCACAAGAATAAGTTACTATTCGGTTCATAGCAAGGAATGTTTTTTTTCGCCGACTTTGAGCGTATAACTTAAGCCCACCTCTGACACGGCTATAGAGTATCTAAAACTTTAAACGCGTTTTTCTCGAAACAGCTTTTTTCCAATTGGCGTGACAAATAACTTCAACAATTTTCACTTGATTTACTTCAAATTTAAAAGTTATGTCCCTAATTGCATTTCGCAGAGAAGTACGTGCGGAATTTCTGATTTATCGAAAACTTTTCATTCTATGAGCAGTTTTATACGAAATTTTTCACTGAAAATTCATTCAAATACCTACAACTCAATTTAAATACCCACAACTTTTGAATCAAACAATATTTTTTTAATTCCGTACGTACATCTCTCGGTATTCTAATGTAGATGGACAAGAATTTTTGTTTCTTGTTCTAGGTAAAAAATTGTGGATGCTAAAAGTCACGCGGCGGAGTGCCTGAAAAAACAACAACAAAAAATATTAACAGTCGGCCATTGCGTGGATAAAAAAAAGATGTATATTTTCTAACAGCTTGATATTCATACTAAATAGATGTGTAATTAAGGCGTTACCCCCACTTGTAGCGCAAAAAAGGTCTTTTTCATGAATTTTTTTAAAGAAAACTACAAAACTTTTTTAATCGATCAATATACCATCGTAAAGAACACATCTTGAAGAACTTTCAGTAATTTTTTTATTGAAAAATATTACATTGTTTAGTGGCAAATGGCCGTCAATGAAATAATGTTTTTCACGAAATGGCGGACAGTCAAAGTTAATGGTTCGATTTTAACGAAAAAAACGGCCGTTTTTTTGGCTATAAAACGGCCATTTTTTTCGAAAAAAAAATCGAACGATTAAAGACTACATTTTTATGTATTAAATAAGCCTGCAAAATTTCAAGAAGATCGGTTCATTAGTGTTCGAGTAATCTTGGTCACCGACTTCAGAAATGCCATTTTGAGAAAAACGCGTTTAAAGTTTCAATTTCAGTTTACACGAAGAAAATATTTTTTTTTGTAAACTTACATAGAGTCATCTATTCCGGGCCCATACAGAAGTATGGGCCCGGATACTTATACTTCAAAAAAATGCAATAAAAAAAATCGATTTTTTCAAAATCGCAAGTGGGGGCAACCCCTTAATTGTACGAGTGAATCACTTTTTCATACGAAAAAAAAATTGTTAAATTCGCACATGATTTCATACTCGTTACTGTGGCCTAACCCCTTAAGAAAAAATATCCAAGCACAAGATTTCCATGGGTGTCTTCGGAAAAAAATCATATATTATTATTATCACCTACGTGGATGTTACTACTGTTGGTGAACGACAGTCCTTCGTTATCGGGATGTAGAGCAGAAGTATAAAACGATTGGAGACATCGCGCGGCGAAAAAGTCGATAATTTTCGATTGAACGCCACGTATGCGTATACGATGTGCCCCATCCGCGAAATTTGTACATCCAGGCTTTGTCAACTAAAGTAGGAAGCGAACCGCGTGTGTCGACACACTCCGACCGTGCCTCCCCCGCGCTGACATCATTCAACGGGGTTTGTCCCGATATGGGCGAAATCCTATCGAGATTCAGCACGCGCATCCATTTACATTGTTTAATCGTGACGTGATTCGCATAACTATAGGTGTGGCGTTGGCACCGACTACAGAGTGACGCGGCAGCGGAGCTCGGGTAGGCCCGCTTACGCCCTTTCGATCTAGGGTGATCCGTGTGTACGCAGGTTTGACGCGATTGTACACACGACAGGACCTCTCGTTACGACGTATCCTGCGGTTCGCACACACCATTCGTATCTACTTCGTGCTACCACTACATTTGTAACAGCGAAGCACAAAATCCCAATCGAGAATCTGGAAATTGTGGGCTTTTGTTTGAAGCTTTTACGAATCTGTTTTATTTTACTTTATCGATTTTTTATTCATTTTATTTCGTTAAATTTCATTAATTTTTCATTTTACTTCATTTTATTTCATCTCATTTCATTTCTTAAATATTTTACTTCATTTTATTGTATTCAATTTTTAAATACGTTTTCTTTATTTATTTTATTGGGTTTTAAATTAAATTCCCGCCGTTTCATGTTAGATGGGGCAGTATTACGACTTCTGTGCCCCCTAATTCTGACTACTAAGTCTCCAAATATTTTGACGAATATTTGACCCAAAATAAAATGTTTTTCAAGAGTGGTAAAGATCGAAATTCGACCCTTGAGGGGGTGAAATGGGGATTTTGAAGTTTATTTGAGACAACGTATTTTTGGTCAGATTTGCTTGAATCTTGGTATAAGCACACTCCAATAAAATAATTAAACATGTATTAGTTTGGGTTTGTTTGGTATATTTATGCCAACCCAAACAAACACAGTTAAGGGGTTAAAAGTACTACTTGACGGTCTACAAGCACCGAACAGCAGGGAATACATATAGTGTTATTTATAAAATAAATTTGGTAAGTTACAAGTAAGTAAAAAATTTGGTAAAAAATATATTTTCTCTTACAAACGTTAACACTCCCGTTTAACCCCCTCAAAGGTTGAATTTTGAAAATTGTTGAAATACATGTTTAATTATGTGTTTTCAGTGTATTTATGCCAAGTTTCGAGTAAATCTGACAAAAAAATATGTTGTGGCATAAAAACTTTTAGACCCCTGTTTAACGCCCTTAGGGAGAGAAATCCCTTTAGAATTTTCAAAAAATCGATTTTTTTAAACAAATATCGAAAGTATGATACCCAAAGAATATACTGGCAAAAAGAGAACTCGAAATATTGAATATTTGCGGAGTTATCGCATGTAGTCTACAGCGCGAGGTCTAGTCTAGTCTAGTCTAATGTAGTGTAGTCTAGTCTACAGCATGCGGTCAGGTAGCGAGTAAACTTTAAGCGCGATTATCTCGAAACTACTTTTACAAAAACTGCTCGTGTTGTAGCTCAAAAAGTTATCGACCGATTTGGATGACATTTTGGGAGGTTACTCTCAGTAATATTATCGGAACGATATACCTAAAGTCTGAAAGGTAGAGTGTAAATAAATAATTTTTTGGGTTCAAATATGTCGAAAAAATGGTCGAAAATTCGAACTTTGAAGTAAAAAGGCTCCCAAATTTTCACTTTTGCACTTTTTCATCATTTTTTAGGTATGTCCTTCCCCTTAATATGTCAGTAAACGAATGACACTTATTAAATCTTTTTCAGATCAACAGAAAAAGAGTGACAACTGAAGCACTTTTCGATGTCGCAGAAAACAGGCGTCCAAAGACCCTTAATAACGCCGCCATTTTGTTGGTTATCCAAAAAAAAAAAAATTTTTAACTTGACAGCTATAATAAACTCATATCCAAATTTGAAAATGATCAGATTATTTTATCCGCTCGAAAAAAATTCCTGAAAAATACCTATTTTTCACGCTCCTAAAGGTATTTCTCGCCTCAAAAGTTGAATTTTAGAAAATGCTGAAATACCTGTTCAATTTTATATTGTAGAGTATTTACGCTAAGTTTCAAGCAAATCGGACCAACAAATATATTGTTTCATCCAAACTTTAAAACCCCTGTTCGACGCCCTTAAGGGTCGAATTTCGATGTTTGCCACTCTTGAAAAAAGTATTATTTTGAGTCAAATATAAAGGCTGCGTGGTTAGAATTAGGAGCCACAGCCATCGTAATGTCCCTTTAGATGCCGTAACTAGTATCATTTTCATAGAAGTCACACGAAAACTATACCGTGTTGAAATATTCGACATGTCCTACAATATTCAGTATTCGAGAGTGAATTCACTCGTACACACTAATTTTTTTATGCTATCGAAAATGTCAGGTTTTTAACCAACGAATGGGCATATGCGGGAAGCTTTGCTTGTTTGATTTAATTCAAGAAAAAAAATGCTGCCGAAAGTTGTCGCTTGCTTCAAGAAGCTTATGGTGAACATGTTTTATCTGAGACAACGTGCAGAGATTAGCTTGGACGATTGAAAAGTGGCGATTTTGACCTCAAAGACAAAGAATGTCCAGGACAGCCGGAAAAAATTGAAGATCAAGAATTGGAGGCCTTACTCGATGAAGATCGATGCCAGACTCTTAAAGAATTGTCCGATATGTTGAACGTTACTCAAATGGCTGTCAGCAAACGTTTCCATAATCTTCAACTGATGCAAAAAGCGGGAGATTGGTTTTACCACATCAAAAAACAGCGGGAATTAGGTTTAAAACCCAATATTTATTTTGCTTACAAACAAAAGCTCTTTTCCGTAAAAAAAAAAGAAAAAATTCTTAAAATTTCAATAAAAATATCGGTTCACGCGCGCTGGAACGTCGAAGAGGAAATATGTCGGAACAAATATCTGTACGTGTGTACGTATGTGCGTACGTGCAAGTTTTGTTGTGCATGCAACACTTTTATTTTCTCAGATACTGGACATTTATTTCATTTATTTATTTTAGGGAGAAAGCTTTCTATTGAATTAACAAAAATTCTGGAGATTCCAATAAAAGTTTTGTTCACTATGCTCCGCAACGTCGACCAGAAATGGCATCTGGAAAAAAAGTCTACAAGAAAGTGTGCAGATTTTCTTATACGCGCAAAGCATGCCTATTTTTGAAATACCTGAACTATTGCCCAACAATACTGCATTAAGGTGTGAGGCCACTGTAGAAATTACAAAAAATCGTTTTTTTTTTCTTAAAAGATGCCTTAATATCTTTAAAATGACATACTCAAAGGATTAAGGTGGGAAAAATGTCTAAATAATTCTATTTTGAATTTTGACGCAGCCCCTCTCAGTCCGATGCAATCCGTACCGAAAACTTTAAACGCGTTTTTCTCGAAGCAACATTTTTCGAGACGGCCGGACTCATAACTCGAACAAATCTTGACCGATTGACTTGAAATTTTAACTGTATATTACATTCTGCATAGAAGTACGTAGGATTTTTCTCAATATATTACATAGTTTTTTTTATAAACAATTTTCGGACAATGTTTTTTTGAGAACTTTGAACTTTTATTTAAAAAACGCGTTGTTTTTGCAAAAATCGATATATTAAAAAAATCCTACGTACTTGTGTAGGTATTCACATGTATAATCGAAAAAAAATGCATTCACTGTAAATTAAAAATTGCAGGTGCCGTTGGTCCGGGCGCGCGCCTGTGAGAAAAAAAGCTTCGTCGAAGAAAAGCTGTGCAGCTGCCATTTTCTTTTGTATCACTTTGAAAAAAATAGTTTAAACAGTTTATAAGATGTACAATAAAGGGCCTTTTTCAGAATTTTGATTTATTCCATTGTTCCGCTAAAACAAATTCCCAAAATATACTTATTTTTTCCCCCGCTACAGTGGCCTTACCCCTTAAAGGAAGTTCGCAATTCATTTAGTCCAATTCAACTATAAATTCAGCTATAAATTTTATGAGTTCAATTTTTCTAGAATTCTTTTGAACTCCGTAACTCTGACGCTTTTTTTCGTAATTTTGCACCGTATTTTGCAATAATCGATGTAAGGATTTAAAGGTCAAAGGAGGTAAAATGTTTGGTACTCACAGTAGACGAGCATCTCCCTGTTGGCCTCGGCCTCGCTGTACTGGGTCGAAATAATGCAACGTACGTTTCCGGTCAATTCGTGGCCGAGACGCACGAGCTTGACCGCCCGGTACATCTCGTTCGGATCCTCGCTCGCCTTGTACGTCTCGTCGATGTATTTGCGAAACTCGTCCGATCCCTTCGGCTCATAGCCGTAGATCCACTGATAGAGAAGCTCCTGATTGACGTACCACTTTATCACGAGGCCGGTGTTCTTCGATTGGCCCATGTCGTAATCACAATCCAGGATCACCGGATTCCTCGTTCCGACTCTCGCCAATCGCGGAATATTCACGCTCGTTATGTTTATCGGATGAACGTCTGAAAGTTGAAAAGGAATTCCGTATCGTTACCACGCGCACACACGAGCTAAAAAAGAGAATCACGTGTCGGGCGTTGCTGATAACAAATTATAAGAAAATAATAATAATAATAACAAAAAACAATAATGCCAAAAAAAGCGATAAGAACAAACAAAAAAATCATAACACAATAATAATAATAATGACACAAAAATAATTATAACAAAAAAGCAACCTGTTGATAACGAATTCTTAAAGCTGTTTTTTTTTCTTCTGTCTGTTCTTCGGCTTGGGATTTTTGTGATTTTCAAAGTTTAAAAAAGTATCCGTCCATAGAAATCTTTTATTAAGGGAAGGGTAGGGGTTTCAGCGTGAAAAAAAAAAACACTTTTTTGCGATTTTTTTTTTCATCTATATGGATAGAGTAAATTTATTGAAACCTTATGTACATTGTTAAGTGTCATTTCAAGAACATTCCGTGAAATTTGTACGCGAAAATATGCACAAACAAGACGGTGACAAAGCTTTTCCAAGAACGCCTTTGGAAAAACACGATTTGCGGTGTTCACGGTATCTCAGCTAGAAATTATCTGAAATCAAGTACCATTAAAATTTAGTCAAAGTATCATCAAATCCTCCCCCCACCGGACTTTGATAGTTTTTTTTTTCATTTCTAAATGTAAAGAGAAAAGTACTATTTTTCACGAAAAATTCCGCCATTTTGGGGGTGGAAAACCCCCTCAATGTAAAAAAAAACTCAAACTAACGGTTGGGGGGAGGTATTTTATATGTAGAAAGTGTGTACCAAGTTTGAAATAAATCGGTCATGTAGTTTTCAAATGGCAATGTACACGGACTTTGAAAAGGTGGTTTCGATAAAAAACGCGGCACCGTCTTGTTTGTGGATATTTTCGCGTACAAATATCACGGAATGTTCTTCAAATGACGCTTAACAATGTACAAGAGGTTTTAATAAATTTACTCTATCCATATAGATGAAAAAAAATCGCAAAAAGTGTTTTTTTTCACGCTGAAACCCCTACCCTCCCCTTAAGATCCTGCAAGTACATTTTTTAATTTATTTTAAGATGAGCCTTGATGAGGCGTTACTTTGTTTAAATAATAATAACTCCATTGTTTATCAATATTATTTGATTTTAAAAAAGCTTATATGTGGCAAGGCTATGTATTAATTGTGCATAAAATCCCGACCTCGTCATCCCATCGTCTAGCCAGAAAAAAAATCTGAAGTCGACCGTTTTTTTAGCCCCTAAGCTTACGCAGACCCGTTTGAAATGAATGCCCTCTTCTTCACAAAAACTAAGTTTTCTCTACGCTCAGGGTGAAAAAGAAAGTTGAGAACCTTGTTTCCGAATAAACACGCTTACGCAGCTCTGGAAATGCTCTCAAGATTCTCCCAAGCGATCTCTTTTGTGTCTGAATTCCGGAAGTACCGGAAGTCCGAGCAAACCTCGGAATTCGACAGATCACTGGAACGCTATTATTATCAAAGCACGAATGTACTCGAAGCAGAAGAAATAAACGTAAAAAATATTTTTAAGACAAGCTTTTATTTATGAGCTATTGAATTTAAAAAAAAAAATTTTGTGTACGAAGTTAAATAATAAAGCTACAGAACAATCCTGGCTCACTGATCAAAGGCGCAGGCAGTTCATACTTGATAAAACTTACATAAACATAGAACTTTTAAAAATGCAAATATTTGCTTAAAAGCTTACGGCTTTGTTTCAAGTACAATGACGTTTCACGCCTCAAGCTTTTAAGAAAATATTTAAATTTTTCAAAGTTCTATGTTTATGTAAGTTTTATTGAGTATGTAGTGCTTGTGCCTTTGATCAGTGACCAAGGATGGGGTTCTTCTGTAGCTTTACTATTTAACTTCATACACTTTTTTTTTAACCTTTCGTTCAAAAGTTTTCAAATTAAAGCTTTTTCTTAACAAGATTTATCACGTTCATTTCATTTTATACTTTTTAGTATTAGAATTTGTTTATTTATTTGCAATGCCAGACCCCCATGGCATACAGACATCGGCGTAATAAAAAACCTTGCTTAGGTTATGAAGGTTTCGCGAGAAACTTTATTATAGTGAAATTATAAATAGTGCTCAAGTCAACACAACAAATGAGCACAAACTCGATTGTCCTAACATAAGTCATTATGGAGCTCCTCTGTCCACCTCCCACCTCCATCATCAGACTCTCGTCATCATGTGTAATAAATTTTGCTCATAATAACAAAACAAATGAGCACAAACTCGACTGTCCTAGTATACGCTATTAAGGCGGGATATACATTTACAACATTTTTACGGGATATACATTTACAACAAAATACATTTTTTTCTCTTTAAACGATAGAACTATATATGCAGAATATTTTCCAAAAATTTCACAGCGATATTCGAAAAACTTCAAACGTTACAGCCCGTCAACGCTGTGCCTCACCGCTCGGATTCAGAGCGGGCGTGAACTTCGAACGCATTTTTCTCCAAACTGCATTATCGAAATTGGCGGGCAGGATTACTCAAAAACTATTAAGGGGTTACCCCCACTTGCGATTTTGAAAAAATCGATTTTTCTTATTGCATTTTTTTGAAGTGCAATTTGAAGTGCAGATTTTTTTTGATGCCCGGAATAGATGACTATGTAAGTTTACAAAAAAAAATATTTTCTTCGTGTAAACTGAAATTGAAACTTTAAACGCGTTTTTCTCAAAATGGCATTTCTGAAGTCGGTGACCAAGATTACTCGAACACTAATGAACCGATCTTCTTGAAATTTTGCAAGCTTATTTAATACATAAAAATGTAGTCGTTAATCGTTCGATTTTTTTTTCGAAAAAAATGGCCTTTTTATAGCCAAAAAACGGCCGTTTTTTTCGTTAAAATCGAACCATTAACTTTGATTGTCCGCCATTTTGTGAAAAATGAATATTTTTTCAAATCCTTCGATTGAAGACTAGTTTATACTTATATTTGACTAAATCCATCCGCAATTTTTTTTCAGATGATCCACTTCGCCGCAATGTAAGTCACCGCAAACCGTGTATATAAAAACATTATTTCATTGACGGCCATTTGCCACTAAACAATGTAATATTTTTCAATAAAAAAATTACTGAAAGTTCTTCAAGATGTGTTCTTTAAGATGGTATATTGATCGATTAAAAAAGTTTTGTAGTTTCCTTCAAAAAAATTCATGAAAAAGGCCTTTTTTGCGCTACAAGTGGGGGTAACGCCTTAAGCCGATTGAGTTAAAACTTGGTAGAAATATTGGTAATATCGGTACCTTCTACTTGACGGAAATTGTTTTTCAAAAATTGGAAAAAAAACTACTTTTTTAATCCACATTTTGATGAAATGTTGCGTGAAATGTTAATTTTTTTCTGTAAATGCGTGCCATTTTCTCAAATTTGCATTTTCTTCATTTTAATTACTGTCACATAGAAACTATATATGTTCTAACTGAAAAAAATGTTTGAACTTTTTTGCAAATCAAAGTCTACGGGAACCTAGACTGCACGCCGATTCGCAACTTCCGCGGCGACCTTGCCGTAACACTCTGCCAGAACTCCGCCATTTTGATGATGAATTAATTTAAACAAATTGTTTCGTATACTTAAATATACTATTAAAGTATACCTAAAATTTGATAATTGTAGAATTATTATTTCTTAGTTTAAAAAATCCGTCAATATTGCTTATTTTTTCCTGTCACCGAAGTTATTTCAGCTCAATCGGATGCCAGTAAGTGCTTGAAAAATGGATTAAAAAGTTTAACGGGAAAGACAGAACGAAGCAAGTTAAATAAAAGCTTGTAAAATTATCTATTGACACTTCTATCTTACGCGACGCAAATACATCTCACTCAACGTCGATAATCGATAGTGCCCGTTTATTTTCTTTCTCGTCCCGTGCGAAATTGAATTAACCGAGGATGAGATGAAATGATAAAAAGATGATGGAATCATCAAGTATAGACGTGACGAGACCGAGAGAGGATAACTAAAAGCTTTTCGATGTCGATGCGAGTACGCGCTGTGGATCGTAATGTATAACCAAATTAACTTTTCCAGCAAAGGAGGATGGAGTGCGGATAGTACATTAGACTGTAATTCGAGAGTGCGGTGAAAATGCTTTTTGTACTTGCCTCGACGATCCCTTAGCTGCTCTGTCCTACCCTCGTGTATCGGTGAATAAATTAAATTTTAATTTTTTCCTCAATTATCGCAACCGTT
Organism: Ophion slaviceki; assembly: GCA_944452715.1. Lineage (NCBI taxonomy): Eukaryota > Metazoa > Arthropoda > Insecta > Hymenoptera > Ichneumonidae > Ophion > Ophion slaviceki. The sequence goes on from OX101787.1 coordinate 27,162,047, forward strand.
CCCGTATCAGAGGATACCTGTGTCGAATGTTCACGCGCTGTCTATTGGAGAAACTTTTTTATCCCTACACACGCATACAGGGTGGCCCGAAAAGTGACGTCGAAAAGGATAATCCAGATGCCTCGTCGGGTGGGGCAGAATGAGGCTTGGGGCAGAACGGGAAGTGAGCTTGTGCGCTTGGCAAGCACATGTATACACTAAGAAAAAAAAACTTATGATCCAATGTCATTGGTGTTATTCAATGAAATTTCGTTGATTCAATCGTAAAATTGTTGGTGTGAATAATCGGATTTATTAGCTCAAACAAGATGCTATTGACTTTAATAACATGATAAAATAAAAAGTTTTTTTTTCATTCAAAAGATATATTGTTAGCCGAGAACAATATATTATTGGAACTATCAAAAGATTACGCGAACAAATTATATAGTTTTGAATGCATTTTCTGCAACGAACAAAAAAAGCGTTTCAATTCATAACATGAATATTGTTGATTCGAGGACACAAGAAAAATTGAATTTCGCTCGTTTGATTCAGATAAAATTTCTATTGAGTAAATCTGTTATTTTATTTTTTTCACCATATCCGATATTGATTTTCAAGTACATTATTCGTTAAAATATTAATATTTTATTTTGAGAGGATCAGGCACTAAAGTTTAGATGATAAAAAAACTTATCCTAGTCTAAGTGACTCCCAATTGCTTCCAACAATTTCTAAGAGGAAAGTACATACACAGACCAGGAGAAAAAAATCAAAACATATTCTGAAGGAAAACTCGATTTTTTTCAATGCTTTTTTTCTCGAAAAGTAAAAAAGATTGTAAAACATAGATGGTGGTGATTTGCATAAGTGTGGATACGAGGCATCTAGATTTTCCTCTTGGACGACACCTTTTTGGCCACCCTTTACATGCCCTATTATCGGAAGTTCGAGAGTTTAAACGGGTCTCTCAGTACAAAGGCTTTTACTCTCAAGGACTAGTAACTTTTTGAAATTGTCGATACGATTCCCAGTAGGACGTTCCAATGCGAGTTATGCATTTCATTGCTCGCCCTATACATATAATTTATACAGGTATTTATACACATAATTTAAATTATAATAGATATAATTTATTATAGTTATAATTTAAATTATAATACATATAATTTAAATTATAATACGTATAAAATTATTATACGTTGATCATATCCAAAAATGTTTTAGACAAAAGTTTGAGTGTCGAGAAGGCCGTCATACTGGACCACCGTATCTTTTTTTATCTCCGGAGGCGCTGAAGCTAGTCAAGGTCGACTCCACTTTTTTAAATGGAACCATGTCTTTTTTTTCGATGACATTATTACCGATTTTAAGACGAAGTCAGCGACCTACCACACAAGGTCATGCTAGTCACGCAAAGTATGAAAATAGTCGAAAAATAAAAAAATATCGGTATAATCACTTTCAAAGGATCCACTAACCTTGGTTTGGGTCTACCTACAGAAGATGCTCGAAGTGATGACCCTCGACTTGTAAGCACTTGTTAATTCGCTGATGAAAAGACCGTCTAACTTCAGCCAACATTTGTGGTGTAATTTCGGTCTATGCTCGGGGTATTCTTTCTTTCATGTCATCAGGCGTGGTAGGTGCTACCGCCATTACGCGTTCTTTGACAAAACCCCATAAAAAGTAATCTGGTGATGTTAGATCTGGCGAACGAGGTGGCCAAGCTACAGGGCCGCCTCGTCCTATCCACTTTTCACCAAAAATCTCATTCATCAGTTGTCTTGAACACAGAGCATAATGGGGTGGTGGACCGTCGTGTTGCATCCACATGTCTATGCGAACATGCAAGGGCACATCGTCTAGTAATTGAGGCAGTACGTTTTGCCGAAAGTTTGCATAAACTTGTCCAGTCAAGCGACCTTCAAAAAAATATGGACCAATGACGTGATCGCCGACAATGCCGCACCAACAACCAACGGACCACGGATGTTGAAATGGTACAGTTCTCATCCATCGAGGATTCTCATTTTCCCAATAATGCATGTTATGCCTATTCACATTTCCCGTATTTGTGAAGTTAGATTCGTCAGAAAAAGCACATGACTCAAAAATGAGACATCTGTGCGCATTGTTCTACGAATCCAGTTACAAAAATCGACGCGATTTAGGAAATCATTGCCGTACAAATCGCGATATAATGACATGCGATACGGATGGAACTTGTGTTGATGTAAGATTCTTAATACAGATCGCTGACTAATTCCACTCTCTCTTTCCATTTGCCTGCTGCTCGCATGTGGATTTAGTGCAGCGAAAGCTAAGATAGCAGCCGCATTTTTTTCATTAAGGGGAGGGTAGGGGGTTCAGCGTGAAAAAAAAACACGTTCTTGCGATTGTTTTCATCTATATGGATAGAGTAAATTCATTGAAACCTTTTATACATTGTTGAGTGTCATTTCAAGAACATTCCGTGAAAATTGTACGCGAAAATATCCACAAACAAGCCGGTGCCGCGTTTTTCTCGAAACCACTTTTTCAAAGTCCATGTTCACTACCATTTGAAAACTACATGACCGATTTATTTCAAAATTGGTACACACTTTCTACATATAAAATACCTCCCCCCAACGGTTAGTTTGAGATTTTTGTTTTACATCGAGGGGGTTCTCCACCCCCAAAATGGCGGAATTTTTCGTGAAAAATAGCACTTTTCACTTTACATGACCACCAAAAATTTAGAAATTTAAAAAACATTATCAAAGACCGTTGGGGGGAGAATTTGATGGTACTTTGACTAAATTTCAATGGTACTTGATTTCAGATAATTAATAGCTGAGATACAGTGAACACCGCAAATCGTGTTTTTTCAAAGGCGTTCTTGGAACAGCTTTGTCACCGGCTTGTTTGTGGATATTTTCGCGTACAAATTTCACGGAATATTCTTAAAATGACACTCAACAATGTACAAAAGGTTTCAATAAATTTACTCTATCCATATCAATGAAAAAAAATCGCAAAAAAGTGTTTTTTTTTTCACGCTGAAACCCCTACTCTCCCCTTAACAATCGGTCGACGTTTGACTCGTCTTTGTTTCACTGCACCGAAGCGACAGAAACGGTCAGCTAATCGCTTAAAGGCCATGTGCGATTTTTGTTGCCTATACGGATAACGAGCCGCATACAAATCTTGGGCGTTTCTGTAATGTTTTCGGCATTCCCCCAGCACCATCAACATATCGAAAGATTCTTGGAAATCGTTCATTTTCGCGATCCGATGTACTCACATGTACTTGCTGCCGATAAGAAACATTGGTATCGTAAGAAATGAAAACAGCGATCAAACAAGTGTTTACAAGTCGAGGATCATCACTTCGAGCACGTTCTGTAGGTAGACACAATCCAAGGTTAGTGGATCCTTTGAAAGTGATTATTCCGATATTTTTCGGCTATTTTCACACTTTGCGCGACTAGAATGACCTTGTGTTGTAGGTCGCTGAATTCGTCTTAAAATTGGTGATAATTTCATCGAAAAAAAATATATGGTTCCATTTAAAAAAGTGGAGTTGACCTTGACGTAGCTTTAGCGCCTCCACCGATAAAAAAAATAGGATGGTGCAGTATGACGGCCTTCTCGAACACTGAAACTTTTGTCTGAAACATTTTTGGATATGATCAATAGTTTGAGTGCTATTGTTCTGTAACACTTTATGTGCCTCACCCTGTATATGTAGGTATGTATGATTTCTCAAGAGTCCCAACGCAGAGATTTTAATGACACATCCCCAGCAGCGGCAATGTGTCAAAACGAATTTAACCCAAGCAAAGACAAATTGCCACTTTGCATAATATGGCTGTCGCGCTCTGTTCTAATAAACCAAAAAACTCGGAATACACACGACAATATATATATGTATAATGTTTTTCGTATGTATGACGCGGGGTAGTTAGAGGACCTTGCGATACGAGGATCCACGATATTTGTTGGATGTCTAAAATTCACGTGCATAAAGCCTCATGAATACGTATGAGCGAGCAATCAGTTGTTATTAACGCTTCTGGATGTGCAACCCTATCCCTCGCACCCCTGCCAACCTCATCCTGTCTCTTTCTCTCTTTCTCTCTCTCTCTCTCTCTCTCTCTCTCTCTCTCTCTCTCGCGGTCTCTCGCTCTTTCGGCCTCCCTCATCACCCTGGTCTCTCGCTCGATTACCTCGGAGGATTTTGGATGTCGGCACTACCGAGTTACGGAAGTTTAACACACTCGGTAAGCCACATTGCATATATATGTATATGTAGTCGTGGTGCATTAGATTGGTGGGCTGGAGGTCTGGTTGGGAAATCTGGTGCTGCTTAATCATCACCATATGTCGGGTATGTAAGATTTGCACTGTACGAACACAATAATTATTCGCTTACGTTGTGATCGATCGCCTGACAGCGTGATATAGTGAACATTTTTCAGACGATGCACGAAGTAATGGAAATACGAGTGGAGGAGATTGCTTAGAGATGCATTCCCGATGGAATATGTAGTATTGGGTATAGTCGATTGTTCGAATAAATTGATGACTGACGAGAAACATCACCTAAGTGCTGTCCGATTTTGTGCCGATGTACGAAGTAATGGAAATACGAGTGGAGGAGATTGCTTAGAGATGCATTCCCGATGGAATATATAATATTGGGTATAGTCGATTGTTCGAATAAATTGCTGACTGACAAGGAACATCACCTAAGTGGCATTCGATTTTGTTGAAACTCATATATGTGATGAAGCATTGAAAACTATTAGACACGTATTTTTTTTTTATCTGCGGAAAAACATTCTCGGACCTTCACAGAAAGGTGTGTCACCCCTTAATTTTAGTTTTGTCAATTATTCTATAGTGGATTTTTCATCGCTTTACATTAGAAGAATTTCGGTTTTTGTTTCGTTCAAATCGGTGGACTGCTTAAGGCGTTGCCCCCACTTGTAGCGCAAAAAAAGGCCTTTTTCATGAATTTTTTAAAAGAAAACTACAAAACTTTTTTAATCGATCAATATACTGTCTTAAAGAACACATCTTGAAGAACTTTCAGTAATTTTTTTATTGAAAAATTTTACATTGTTTAGTGGCTAATGGCCGTCAATGAAATAATGTTTTTATATACACGGTTTGCGGTGACCAACATTGCGGCGAAGTGGATCATCTGAAAAAAAAAAATGCGGATGGATTTAGTCAAATATAAGTATAAACTAGTCTTTAATCGAAGGATTTTAAAAAATATTCATTTTTCACAAAATGGCGGACAGTCAAAGTTAATGGTTCGATTTTAACGAGAAAAACGGCCGTTTTTGGCTATAAAACGGCCATTTTTTTTTTCGAAAAAAAAATCGAACGATTAAAGACTACATTTTTATGTATTAAATAAGCCTGCAAAATTTCAAGAAGATCGGTTCATTAGTGTTCGAGTAATCTTGGTCACCGACTTCAGAAATGCCATTTTGAGAAAAACGCGTTTAAAGTTTCAATTTCAGTTTACACGAAGAAAATATTTTTTTTTGTAAACTTACATAGAGTCATCTATTCCGGGCATCAAAAAAAACTGCACTTCAAATTGCCCTTCAAAAAAATGCAATAAAAAAAATCGATTTTTTCATAATCGCAAGTGAGGGTAACCCCTTAAATAGTAAAGCTACAGAAGAACTCCAACCTTGGTCACTGATGAAAGGCGCAGGCAATACATACTTAATAAAACTCACATAAACATAGAACTTTTCAAATGTTTTATATTTTCTTAAGGGGTCAGGCCACTCTAGAGGCCGAAAGAATAGGCTTTTTGGAGATTTTTTTTTTCAGAAAAACTACAAAATAAATCGAGATTACAAAAAAGGGTGTTTATCATACATGTCAGTGACTTTGTTATTAACAATTATCTGACGAAATTTTTCACTTTCCAAAAAAATTGCCTAAAAAATCGTCAGATAATTGTTAATAACAAATGAACTATGCGATATAAAAAAAAATCTACGTATTTCCATAGACAATGTATTTTTGAAGATATATTCAATATTTCAAGTGAAACGGTTGAAAATTGTCTGAGTAATGTTTCCGACCAACTTAAAAAATGCAGTTTTGAGATAAATGCTGCACAGCCGCCATTTTGAAATTAATCGCCTTAAAAAAATTATCATACACACGCACTGATATACATGATAAACACCCTTTTTGTAATCTCGATTTATTTTGTAGTTTTTCTGAAAAAAAATCCCCAAAAAGCCTATTTTTCAGCCTTTAGAGTGGCCTAAGACCTTAAAAGCTTGAGGCTTCATTTCAAGTATAATGACGTTTCACGCCTCAAGTAGTGTGCCGAATGGGTGGGTTTGTGAGACTGGGGAATGTGTCCTATTCTTGTTGGATGGATAGGTATTGTTGTGATGATTTTTATTTCGTATATAGGATTTGATCGATTATTCGCGTGTATACCGATAATATGACTCGTTGTGTATCTTAATATCGTGGATAAATTGAAAGATAAAATTTTGACAAGTTTTCGTTGCTCTCTTGAAAATGTCTCTTGTTTCCTAAACTGAGAGAAAAGTTCATGGTATTTACAAAAAACGCCGATGGTAAAGGAAGGAATAGTAAATTGCTTTATAGTTTATTGTCACCGCAATCATTATATGGTTAACACAACTACAAGCGAAAAGTATATCTAAATATGCGGTTCGTGTGGCGTGTTCGACCACCTGTTGTCACCAAAATAGTTATTAACTATTGTAAAAGGCTTGACAATATACAGGGTGTCCCTGTTATCTCTAGCACCCTGCAAAAATCATTTCAAGGTCATGATATCATAGGTCGTTGGATTCGTGTGAATATCAGCTACGTCTTAATTTAAAAAAAAACATGTTCCCATTTGAAAAACCATTGATGACCCCGAGAACGCAAAAACTATGACCTTGACAAAAATGAATTTTTCAGCACTGTATCAGCCCTTCTAAATCAATCAAATAACCTCCCGACATTTTTTTCGTCACTCTAAAGGCAATGGAGATATTTGGGGTAGTCACGTTAAATGTATATGTTTTAGTTCTATTCACTATTAGAATCTTGGGGGAGTAAGTTTTTCATAGTATCAGGTAATATCCATTTTATGAAAACCTACCATATTATAAGCGCGTGACATCCTTCCACGCTTTGTCACTAGGTTCATTTTTATTTTTCGTTTCGACTCCTCTATGTCTAACCGTAAAATTAGCAATTGTATATTGCATTCGAAGCTCAACGTCGTGATGGGTTGTATGTCGAGAGACGGTATATGGCGCCCCACAACTCAGTGGCACGCTGTACCCCACGACCACATGCAAACCACATTTATCGGAATAATTAATTACTTGTCGAACTGAAAGCAACGAAACGCGGTAACGGAGCGAGACACGGTTGATAACTCTAGCAATTAAGGGCAGAGATACCTTCAGACGAGGAATTTTTTTGGTGATTTTAATTCTTTTCTTTTACAGGAAAGATTTCTTCACAATCTTTGAGACTTAGGGTATGTTTTGTTACTACTTTTGGATGTTACATGGTATTTTTTAAATTACTAATCTTTGAAAATGGCGGAGGTGTGGCACGGTCTTCTAAACTGCATTTTCTAAACTAGCGTGACGTACAGCTAAAAAACTAATACACCGATTTTTATGAAATTTGGTATACATATTTATAACCTTGTCTCAAACATGACACTTAATATTTTTGAAAATAAAAAAAAGGATTTTTTATGGCAAATTGTGGCCATTTTTTTCGGAAATGTCAATCTTTCCGTTTCGAAGGGTACCATTTCATCGATTTTCAAGATTCCTCACTTTTTTGTTCTTATACTGTGTATGAGTAGTAATAAAAGGAAAATCTTCGTTGGTGTTTTTCGAATTAAGGGGGCAGTCCACTTTGGAGCCACGAAAAAGGCTATTTTCGCGATTTTTTTTTGAGGATTTTACAAAAGATATGAAAATAAAAGTTGTTGGGCTTGATAAATAAAGTCTTGAAATACATTTAAAGAAAATGAATCTATTTTTATTCATTTTTAAGTACAAAAACTATAGTTTAACGTAACGCCTCAAAAATAGGTGGGCTGGATACCAGCTATAAAATGTCCGTCGGATATAAAGTTTTATCAAAAAATAAAAAAATGGCAGATGAAAAACTAAAGAAGTTTTAAAAAATCGCGTTTTTCGCAGTTTTTCGCAAAAAAAAGAGTAAAAATCAAAATTTTAAAACCATTGAGGGTCATCTTGTAGCGAATCATGTTTACAATCTGTGGTTCAAATTTCAAGAGAATCGGTTTATTAGTTTTAGAAATACGATGGAGCTAGATTTTGAAAACGTTGTTTCGAGAAAAACGCGTTTGAACTTTATACCATGAAAAACTCTTATCCAAACTCAATCGGCAATTCCTGCACCGTACAAAATCCCTTCTGATTGCTCATCATCGTCGATTTGTTCAAGTCTTGCTTGCTTTCGATTTTTTGAAATTTTCAAAGTTGACTGGCCCCTTAATCCCGCCGACGCCACGTGACAGCCAAAAGTAGTATCCAAACACCCTAAGTCCCAAAATGGTGAAGAAATCTTTTCTTTAAAAAAAATCATGCGAATCAGCAATTTTTTTCTCGTCTAAAGGTTTCTCCCCCCTCAAGACATAAAACTTGGGCTGTCTAGGGAAGCCAGATCAGTTGAGAAGCTCTTCCAGTGACCGAAAGATTTTTTCCCCTAGATCCAAATTTGTTATAATTTTGTTCATTTTTTTTAACGTACCGTTGGTGTAGACAACATCTACTATATTCACATCCAGAACCGTCAACCCTGGCATTACGTTTCATCCGCTTTTCTTCGCAGCCTTCGTGCACCGTAATCACTACGCAGAAATGTTCAGAAAATTCGACAAACGGAGAAGAACCCCATCAGTAATTGCTCAACGGAACTTCGTAATATAATTTGGCACGCATTTACGCAAGGTTAGTCAAGCGTAAGACGTGATTGCGTTAAGCCGAAGCCTCGTTGCACCGGTAGCGTGACTTCCGGTATGCTGAGATCAAACGAAAGCCACCGTTACGAGTTGACGAGGCTTCTAACGGTTTATCACGTATGAGTCCTGTCACTTGACTTATTCTCTTGACGTGCCCTCAAGCGAACCCATCCTCGCGTGCTCCGAGCCTCGAAAAACACGAAGTATTAAAAGAGGGTCATCGATAGTGTGAGAATGACCGGAAGTTGTCGCGAGGCACGAGAAAAGCTCGAACAGAAGTGACGACTGACAAGGAACATCCCTCAGGTGACACCCTTCGATTTTGTTGAAATTTGGATATGTTAGAAAGCACCGAAAAATAAGCGATACGTATTTTTTTTTATCGGTGGAAAGACGGTTTTTTTAACGGTTTTAACGGCCCTCAAAAAAGGGCAGCTCTAGGGGTAATATAGCAGTTTCACACACAAGGAGTCCACCAATTTTAATGAAAAAAAAAAAACGAAAATTCTTCCAATCCGAAGCAATGAAAAATCCACTATAGTGACATTGCAAAAAAATTGAGGGGTGAACCACCCCTATATTAAGGGGTGGTTTCACCCCTTAAAACGGCTTTTCCGCTGATTAAAAAAATTCGTATCGCCTACTTTTCGGTGCTTTATAACATATCCAAATTTCAACAAAATCGAAGGGTGTCACCTGAGGGATGTTCCTTGTGACAGTATTCTCGAGAAGAACACCCTCGTCGTTGAGTGGTCTGCATAAGGTTGATATTTCAATAAATGTATTTAATTTTTTTATTTCATGATCTTATGACCTAGAGTTTTAACTTTAATTTGCAACAAAGATGTTGGAAAAATTCTTCAAATTGACCGAGTTGTGACGATTTTTGTGAAGCGTCAGAAACTCACTACCCTGGAAGAGTCAACCTTTTTTCTTCTGCCTTTTTCTCGAACACTAAGTTTTACGAAACGGTGTAAGTCGTATCTGAAAATCTATGAGTCCCATTCGCTTCGAATTCGCACAGAGCATAGTTTATAACATTTTCAAGCGTATAACCCGATGATTTTTCCATACGTTTAGCCATTTGTTAAGGGGTGACCCCCACTTGCGATTTTGAAAAAATCGATTTTTTTTATTGCATTTTTTTAAAGTGTAATTTGAAGTGCAGTTTTTTTTATGCCCGGAACAGATAACTCTATGTAAGTTTACAAAAAAAATATTTTCTTCGTATAAACTGAAATTGAAACTTTAAACGCGTTTTTCTCAAAATGGCATTTCTGAAGTCGGTGACCAAGATTACTCGAACACTAATGAACCGATCTTCTTGAAATTTTGCAGGCTTATTTAATACATAAAACGTCTTTTATGTAGTCTTTAATCGTTCGATTTTTTTTTCGAAAAAAATGGCCGTTTTATAGCCAAAAAACGGTCGTTTTTTTTCGATAAAATCGAACCATTAGCTTTGACTGTCCGCCATTTTGTGAAAAATGAATATTTTTTAAAATCCTGCGATTAAAGACTAGTTTATACTTATATTTGACTAAATCCATCCGCATTTTTTTTCAGATGATCCACTTCGCCGCAATGTTGGTCACCGCAAACCGTGTATATAAAAACATTATTTCATTGACGGCCATTTGCCACTAAACAATGTAATGTTTTTCAATAAAAAAATTACTGAAAGTTCTTCAAGATGTGTTCTTTAAGATGGTATATTGATCGATTAAAAAAGTTTTGTAGTTTTCTTTAAAAAAAATCATGAAAAAGGCCTTTTTTGCGCTACAAGTGGGGGTTATAGGCCTTATAGACGCGAAAAATTTAAAATTTTTCATTTTTTTAAATTATTTTTTATTCCATTAGCCTGAATGGTTAGGAATAATTTAAACTTCACAGAATTGAAAAATTCCTTGAAAATTCGCGTATATAAGGCTTTAATAACAAAGTATCAAAGTTGTTTTTTTTTTCGAGAACGAACTTCTTTTCTGCAGCTTTACGTTTCCATAATTTCCATAGTTTCAAAAAAATATCCGGTCATACGTAAGTTTTATTCTGATACTAAAAGTACGTTTTATTATTTTTCGTCTCCACTGAGCCTAGTTGCCAAAAGCACCCACACTGATTGGCCATGCTGCAACGGCGGCACTTCCTTTGAATAATAATAACTTCACTGTTGATCACCATTTCCCGATGAAAAAAAAGGTTAAAGTCTGCAAGGCTATGTATCAATAGTGTGTAAAATCCCGACCTCGTCACCCCGATAATCTGACCGGAAAAAAAATCTCGAAAATCGTCCTGTTTTTTGGGCTCAAAGTTTATGTAGACCCGGTAAAAACGAATTGCCTCTTCTTCACGAAAAGAAGGTTTCCTCCACGCTGAAGGTGAAAATGAAAATTGAGAAATCTGTTTTCTAATAAACATGCCACGAGCTTTGCACCCGAACCGTAATTTCAATATTATACGGTGTAGGCGAAGCGCCCCGGTAAGCCTTTCCATAATGTAAGTATAATTTCGTATGCAGGTGGAGAGCAACGGCCAAGGGATAAAGTCGTATGGCGTGCACCGGCAGTGGTGAACACCTCGTACTTTTCCACCCGTATGTTGCTCCACGTTTTATACATAAAGGGGTGAATTACTCCCGTCCGTTGGTCCCTCTCTCGCTCTCTCTCTCTCTTTCTCTCTTTCACTCTCTCGCTACTCGAGTTTCTTTCACATGAGACGCCATACAATCGCGATCCAACGACACGCCCCGAGAGTCGCTTAACTCGTTTTACCGATCAATACAGAATTAAGCTATTATACTATACGATGTATATACGTATATATACAGACATGTACACACGCACCCATGCATGTATATTTATATTTATGTCCTTCAGGGCTCGCCTACAACGGGTGCGACATGCTAACTACTCTCATCATGTTCCAAAGTATCATATAATACTACTTATAGTACATATATAGAGTATTTCTACAATGAACTCGCTGCAGGATGGCGGAAGCTTTGGCCTGTCCACTTCTTT